>JAEIHY010014458.1:0-26893 GCA_018904565.1 Drosophila tsacasi | reverse complement strand
AGACTTCTTAGTTTTATAAAATCTACAAGGAGATTTTTGATTTTACGGATCTTAGAGAGTTATTAACAATTATTACTTTATTAGTCCCCACGTACGGCAAGCTTCTTTGGCCGTTTTATATGTATAATCTAGTTGTTTTTGTTTCAAAGTTTTATAAAAATTGATTTCTTAAAAGTTACGGAAATAACATATTCATACAGTTAAATTATGTTTGGTGTGTTATGTATTATTGACAAAATCGTTTAATAAACATTACGAGTATAAACGGGTAAAAAAGCTTGTCGTACGAATTAATAGTGGGTGAGGCTAGTTAAATAGTGCCTTATCAAGCTTAATACTTATTATTTACATATGTTTACAGTACTTCAACAAGTAAAGTTAACAAGAGCTTTGTTATATTTATTTCAATATTTTATTATTACTGAAATTCATTATTTAAATAATAAAGAAATTATTGGTAGTCAGTAAAAAGTGATATCGAAGATAAAACACAATTTTTTTATTCGAAACATTTTACAAAATGAACACGATAGATTCTTGTCATAAATACATAACAATAATTTGTTGTATTTATTATAAGTTTATCTTCGCTTTAAACCTCAAATATCCAAATAATATGTTGGCAAACAAATTTAAAACAGTTTGTAAACAAAATTCGATTTCCAGAAAATTACGTTTCACTTCCCAAACCATTAAAAAATATTTAAATGTTTTTGTATTTCCAAAATGTAGAGCACTTAGAGTTCAAATTCGATAACACAATTTTCACATCATATTCTACGAATAATAAACTATTTTATAAAGCAGAATAGAAACTTGGCCAACAAATTTGATCTTACATGTAATTCCCCCTTAAAAAGAAATACGATGTTGCTAAACATAAACTGAAATCAAATGAATATCTATAAAAATACATTAATTCATAGCTCTGGCTTTGTTATGAATTCTAAGCAAATATCAGACATACAATTAGTAATAATTAATAAGCTGACGCATTAGCAATTAAATTAGGTCAGTCAGGTCTTGTTTTTGCACATATATAGCATTATAAATTCTTATGGTTATCAGCATTACCGCAAATTTTTCCATGCTTCCATTAGCTTCCTTATCCTTATCAGTAATGCAATGGGAATGATGAAATCTATGCAAATTTGTTTACTAAAAGTTGAATCTATGTATCTATTTCTTAGCATATTTAAGGTAAAGTTCGCAGCTTGTTAGTATTCATTAAATTTTTGTACTATATTTGCTCGCAAACACGTACGCCAAACAAAAGTCGGAAGATCGGGCAGTGGCTTGGGGATCAATGAACCGAATCAGATAGATCGACCGTCCACCAAACAGCAGCCAACCGGAGTTTTTCACCGAGAGGCCCAATGCCCCCATCGATTTCGGGAACAATCGACAACAACTTAATTGCATAATGAGCTTGCGGATTTCGCGGCCTATTCACTGATAAACATATTTTCGCCCCGCGAAAAAGGCATTCAACCCAATCGACTTTGGGATGCATTCCGGACGATAGCTGGCATGGGTATAAAAGGCGAGACAATCTGGCTGGAAGATGCAGTTGCCTGCTGGTCTGTGTCTTAGCATTGTGCCAGGAAGAGTCTCCCGAGAATCCACCACCAAAAATACCCAAAGCACTCTAGACTCTCTATAACATTCAGTGAAAGGAGAGACACCAACATGAACAGGATTCTGTTTTTGGTGGCGTGTGCTGCCAGCCTTGTGGCGGCAGGAAGGATTTCGATGAGCCCGGAGCGGGTTCAGGGTATTGGTAATGATTATTTTTTAAGGAATAATGCAAACAATTAAATTTAAAATCCCCCTTAGACCGCATGTCCCTGGAGGACCTGCAGCGCCAGAAGTTCATACTCGACATTGTGCAAAACATTCGCCAGCCGCTGCAGCAAAACGATCTCATCCAGCTGGACCAGGGTCTGATTGTGGACAGCCAGCGGTATCGTGGTGGCATTGATGCGGAGATGCAGCGGGTCATCGACCTGGACCGCCAGCGACGTCTGCTGGACGAACATCAGGTGTACACCGTGGGTCGCCTGGAGGACGTACAGCAGCTGCGCGGCATCTACCGCCTGCTTGTCCGCTCCCAGGACTTCGATACTCTGCGCCGCAACGTGGTCTATCTGCGCCGCAACATCAACCCCGTTCTGCTGGTCAACGCCTTGGTCCTGGCCATCCGGGACCGCGAGGACACTCGCTCCCTCGTCGTGCCCGCTGTCCAAGAGCTGCTGCCCGAACTCTACCTGGACGAGGATGTGATTGAGCAGGTTCGAGGCGTCCAAAGGGAGCAAACCCAGCGGCCTTCGCTTATGGACATAATGGGTCTGCGCCAGCGCCAGCACATGATGAATCCCGTGATGAACATCCTGATGCCCTGGCGGGAGATCCACATGCAGATGGCTTTGATGAGGCAACAGAATCGCCAAAACATTCTGGACAAGAACCGTGTGGTTATCCGCGCCGAGAGCCAGGGACAAATTGAAGGCACCTCTCTGCTGACTGACGATATTGCTCTGCGCAATTTTGTCCAGAATCTCATCCAAGAAATGGCTCTGTTGGAGGAGGATTCCCAGGACTCCCAGGAGGATGTCATCCGCAATGTGCTGGAACGTGACCAAAGGATCAACAGGGACGAAGAAGAGCAGTGGGTCGGCCGTAATCGCGAATGGAACAACAGGGAAACGGACCTGGGACAGGATCAGGATACTGGGCGCCTGCTCCGCGTGAACCGTCGCCGCCAGCAGGAGGATCTGGAGGATCAGAGCCAGATTAACCAGAGGGAGCGCTTCCAGCGAATCCTGCGCCGAGATGATGACAATGATGACGACAATGACGACGACGATGATATTCGCACGAGCCGTTTGCTGGGAGGTCTCCGTACTGGAGGAGTTCGGAATCTGCTCAGGGTCAACCGTCGCCGCCTCCAGGAGGGACAGCGGGATCGGACAGAGGATGTAGTTCAAGAAAACGACGATGATGTCCGCATGGGTCGCGTGCAGCTGCAGCGTGGAATCAGTCGAGGTGGAATCCGCATGGAAGGAACTCAGGATCTGCCCACTGTTAACGTAAACAGTGACCGCCTGCTTCATGTGAGCCGCCGACGAATGAACAGCATCCTGGAGGACCAGCCATGGGGACGCCAGCGCTTCATGGGCGTGATGAGGGGAGATCGCATCAGTGAGGGACGTCGCGTTGGCCAGCAGGATGTGCGTCAGAACGACTGGCAGATGACTCGCCAACGGCAGCGCCTAGACCAAAATGAGGAGGAGCGTGAGCAGGGACGTCGGGTTGGCAGCCAGCAGGAGCAGGGCAGCTACGTCGATCAGCTGGAGAGCGTGAGCCGTGACGATGAGCGATTGGTCCACGTAAACCGCCGTCGCCTAAACCAGGACATATCGCAGCAGCAGCAAAGGATCATTCCCCGCAGAGTCGGCTCCATTGGTGAGGGTCGTCGAGTGCTCGGCGAGCGCCTCTTGCAGGATGAGGACATCCTAAAGCTTATCCGCAGCGAAAACCGCCTACAGGTGATGACCGACGAGGAGATCCTGGAGATGCTGAAGAGGAACCGCCAGCAGCGCCTGGAGAAGAAGCAGAATGACAACAACGACGATGACGACAACGATGACAACGACGACGACGAGGATGAGGTTCGGGGAACTCGGAGCCGTCGCAGCATCTCCAATCTGCGTCGCGAGAACACCCGCCGCAGCGAGATCCTCCTGCACAACCTTCGCCAGCTTGTGGCCCGCCTCAACCAGGAGAGCATCTCCCAGGGCCAAATAGCCAACCAGCAGCAGCCGTGGCTCAACAATCCCCGCCAGTCTCAGTCCGAGAGATACGGCCTCCGCTTGAACCAAATCCGCATCGACTCCATGAACAACCGTCAGATGCTGCAGCAGATCGGCGAGATCGAGCAGCGCCTCCAGCAGGTGATTGGCCAGGTGGTGAACCGTCTGAGCATCAGCTCCCAGCGCGGACAAATGGAGGAGCAGCGCCGCCTGGAGTCCCGTATTGCCGACGTCCTGCTGGGTCGCCTGGGCCAGGTGGGCATCCTGAACATCGCCCGCCAGGTGGTACAGGAAAACGGCCAGCAAATCGACCGCTCCGGCCTGGGCATCCGCCTCAGCGATCCCGTGGTGCAGCACACCCTTCGCCGGATTGTGAGGATCGTCGACCAGCAGCGAGAGCAGATACTCGGAGCCTACCGTCAGGAGCAGCTCCAGATGCGAGGCGTGACCATTAATGATGTGCGCGTGGACAAACTGCGCACGCGCATCGAGGAGCACGATCTGGACCTCAGTAATCTGGTGGAGCAGAATCAGCAAGTCCAGCAGATGGTTGTGGGTCGCCAGCGTCGCCTGAACAACAGGCCCTTCGCCATTGACATGGACATCAGCTCGGACCGCGATCAGGATGCCATTATCCGAGTGCTCCTTGGCCCCGCGGAGGACCAGCAGGGCAGGCAGGGAGTTGCCCTGGAGGAACGCCGCCGTGATTTTGTGCTTTTGGACGCCATCAATGTGCAGCTGCACACGGGTCGCAACCGCATCCAGCAGAGGTCCATTGACATTCCCTGGACGACTCGTGATGTCACGCCCCTCAGCGAGATCTACCGCCGGGTGATGCTGCAGCTGGGCAACAGGGGCCAGCCGGAGCTGGAGCAGGAACTCGTCGGCGAGAACGGAGGCTTCCCGCAGCATCTTCTACTACCACGCGGTCGTCCTGAGGGTCTACCGATGCAGGTGCTGGTGATCGTCTCGCCTGTGCTGGAGCAGCAGGAGCGAGAGATCGTGCCGGAGATCGGCATGGGCATTGGTCGTGCCTCGCTGCGAGACGTGCGCCCTTTGGGCTATCCTCTCGACCGACCCATCGACAACGAACAGGAGCTGCTGCAGCTGCCCAACATCCAGTTGCAGGATGTGGTCATCATCCAGGAGAACTGAACTGAACTAAACAGCAGATCGACAGACCAATCGCCCGCTGGAGGACCCCTCTGAGAAACCCGAAGGAACCCTAGTATAAGTGCTTCGAACCTAACTCAATTTATCTTAGCAAAATGTTAAATACTCTTGTAACCACTTTCTATGTAATTCTTATTAAAATCTTTGCAAGCGATGCAAACAAGCATTAAGACTCGGTGTTTGATAACCTAACTTTATGATGACTGATCTGTTTCCAGGAAAGCGTCTTATAACTCCTTTTTTTAGAGAGAGTTTAGCATGTTGAAGGCTTGTTCTATCTCTAGGAAAAGTCCTTTAAAGCCCCACAGGCCAACCAAGACCCAAGCTCTCATTTTGTCTTTGAAAGTGTCACTTTTCTCGATTTTCCCCTGGAGATGATGGTTAAATCATCGTTTTATCACTCCTCATACTGCACTCACGTTCACCTGACTGGCTTTTCTAATTTCGAAAAACAATTTCAATGCAAATTGCATGTCCATCGGGAGTAGGAGTGGAGCAGGAGCTGGTAGGGATTACAGGCAGCTGCCACGCCCCCAAACAATGGCTGCCAAGGATGCCGGGATGGCCAGACAATGCAGCGTCAAAATAGCTGGCAGGCAACCCATCCTGAGACTATAATAGACTTTTCTTATTCCTGCCACACAACTCAATTTGAATATATACACCCAATGTGCCCGTATATGTGTTCATGTCTGTATATCTGCCCTGGCGCAGACGCCCAGCGAAGCGTCAATTGCCAAATTAATTGGCCGTAAAAAATTGAAAATGAAAATATAATCACACTTTCCGTTGTCGAGCACTCACGTTGTCACTGGCTGGCGCTGGCTCAGGTCCAAACGGATCTGGCGTTTAACCCCTCTATGTGTTCCCGCTGTAGAAGCGTTTTCTCATCAGTGCCGGCTATAGAAGCGGATCCTGCAGAGAATGGGGGATTGCAGGGTTGGAAGAGAGGTGGTGGACCCACCAAAGGGCGACAGACATTTCCCCGCAGGCGCTTAAACGTTGCATTTTTCCAGGTTGCTCTGCACTCACACCTGAGATAATACCCTATGGAGCCATACTGAACATGATGAACCAGTGAACTCACCAATATGGAATATCTGGGAAATATTCGTAGATTCTTTGAGATTAATTTATTAATATTACTTTCTTGAAGGATTAAATATAACAAATAATTTAATGGATAAAAACAAGTAATTGTATTTTTTATTTGAATAAAATGTTTGATATACTTGCTCTAACATATATGCAAAATTTTACAAATTAAATATTGCTAAATATCATAAAGGGTTCTGAGAAACTTGTTTAGTGCCTTGCGAAAGTATTTTGAATCCTTACATAATAAATATGGAACTATAATAATGTTCAAAATGTTATTAAAAACAAATTAAGCCATTTTTAGGTATTATTTATTTATACACAAAAATTAGGATCCCGCTGTAGCACAGTTTTCTATCATTAAAACAATATAAAAATAATCTTTCTTTGGTTTCTGTTGTTTGTTCCATGGATATTTGCTTTAACAACTAAAAGAAAATATTTTTAAATTAGTAATTTGCAATTCTCGTTTAGACTCGAGTTCAAGAAGGATTTGTTTTGTAATAAAATTACAGACTCGACTTTTGCCTTTCATTTTTGTTTAAAACTTGGCTATTACGTAATAGCCTTTAAATTAAATAATAAAGTCTTAGTTTCGCCAAAACAGTACATTCACTATTCGATCTCTTCCTATACCCTGTTTTTTCATGCTCCCCTTCAACGAGGTACAAGGAGGAATGTGGCACGTTGCATAATGGAAAATTTTTCGCACTCGACCTGATACTGTTTCTCCAACTCATGCCGCCTCAATGCACTTTCATTATCTTCGAGTGGTTTGCCGTTCATTTCATTTCATTTTGCTTCCACCGCTGTTGATGTGCTCTTTTTGTACTTTTTGTAGTTTGCAATATGAAATTTAAAATGTTGTTTTCTTTAGTTTTTCAACGTCTGACGAGCTGATTAGGGGATTCAAGGAGTTGGGGAATTACACGAGCTATTAGGCAGCAGCTTAATGCGAAAGTAATTATGTCTTGTTAATCAGACTGAGGGCTGTGTGGGGTCAAAGGGTATTTAACCCGTAAGTTTATCGGGGGAGCACGAGCACCCTGCGACTCGAAGGTAGCTGAAAACCGAAAACTTTTGTGATTAGCCAGCGCCCTTTGCCGCGGTGCAGATAGCGTCTTGGGAAAAGCCGGAGTGATATACACTTAAAAAAATGTAGATCACAGTAAAATGGAAATTACAATGGACTTAAATAAATATACTCAAATATATTTAACATAATAGAATAGAATTAACTACATAAAAATAAAAAGCAAGGACAATGTTTATTTACTTCAGAGCTAGAGTTCAAAATTGACTACGTTTTTATATCTCTACATTTTTATTAATTTTATTTTCTACTAATTTCGAATCAATTTTTATCCCAGTGCAGCCTCTGCGGAAACGCTTCTATAATTTATATTCTGCCTTGGCGCTGTGCAACGGAAATGCCGGCGCGTAGTTTTGCCGCGCCTACAATCTCCCTCTGATGCCTGCACAAATTTCGTAGCATACTATTCAGCGGCAAAACTTTTGGCACGCAAATTAGCGGCCACGTTTGTTTCGCTGAGGGAAATGGAAGGGAAAGGGAACGGGGACGGGCACGGGGACGAGGCATCCCTGGCTTGTTGCAAAACTTTTTCAGTTATGAATATAAAGTTTATTTATTAAGCAAACAAGTTGGCAGCCTTATCTATGCCGTGTTCTCTGATGGTCCTTTCTCCGGCAGTTCTTTTTGTGGCTGCCAAACAATTTCGCAGTTGGTTGGGCATTCTAGTGCGAAATGGTAGGAAAGTTGTGGGTGAATCGCAAAAATTCGCCTGAATGGTGAGGGGAATTAACTGAACGACTCTTTTTCAAAGTTCTGAAGAATAGAACGTGAAGGGTTCTTGTGTCGTTTACTGATAACATTTTGGAAAGGATATCTGCAGGAAGAAAAAACCAATTCTTAAGACAAAAATGAAGTACAGGTGAAGCCAAAGTAATTAAAATAATTTAAGTAAATCAATATAAATAATGAAAACTCTTAAAACGTTCTGTAAATATTGATTTTGGTTTGATTTACATTAGTTTATATTAATGTAAAACTACTTTTGATTATTTAGTGTCCAGATTTGATAAATTACTAGGACTTCGGATTAAGTATTCAATATATTCACACATTTGAGAAAACTTTCTCCTTTCTCTGACAACTACGACAATACTTTAAATATTTCATTTAAAAAGTAACTTTGATATAACATTTATCCAAGACTTCAATTCCACATCCTTTGTGGCGTTTGTAAAATATTTAGCAAGCTGTCCGAGTGGATGTGGGGCAATCAATCTGAGATATTGGGCTCCGACCACCTTCTATGCGTAGACGTGTGGAAAATATTGGTCGGAAGGGAGGCGTGAGCTGGCTCCCAAATCAACTTGGGCCGAACCCTTCCTTCCCACTCCAAAACGGGGCATTCAAAAATGTACAATAAACATTTTCACACGCCTGCTCTTGTTATGGAGGAGGATGGGAGATGTGGGGGCTATCAAGTTGAGCAGAAAACTTTTCGCTATTCATGCAGATGTACACAACAAAAAATTGCTAACAAACGGAAATGTGATATACGCGCGGCAACCAGAGCACACACAAAGGCTAATGGACCAGGATAGGGCAGGGGAATTGGTGGAACCAGAGGCGTAGGCAGCTCTATCCTTTTCTTATGAATTGGAAACACTTGGGTTTTTAAAAACAAATAACAATTTTACAATTTATAAATATAAAGATCTTTCTGAACCATTAAATTCTATTTTATATAATGTCAGTGTCTTTAGATCCCTTCTTTCCAATGATGTAAGATAAGTACAACTTTATGTCCTAAAAAATATTTGAAAACTATAAATTTAACGTTTATAAAACAACCCCCCCTGATGACATCCACACCCCTGCTTAAAATAGCCATGCCGTGCCATTTGCTTATAAAAAATGTATTCAGAAAATAAACATTCGCTGTATAGGTGAGATCTATAGCTACGTGGCAATCGTCTCGTATTCTTCTCGCCCTTCTCTAGTCTATTCAATTTGGCTGTGAATTAAAATGAAAGAAGAAAAAATGTGAGACCGGCGCAAAGAAAATACATTCATGCGTTGCATTGTCAAAGGGATTTTTTCTCTCTTCCTTGGCTTTTGTATGATTGAAAGACACCCACCTCAGGATTGGTATTTCCCCGTCCACCCACTATATACCGTCTTAACTGACACGCTTTGGCGCATCGCTTGATAAGCGCGGAGGGGAAAGGAGTGCTCACTGGAGAAGGCTTTCCTTCGAGTGGGATTAAAAAAATGTTTACATTACGGAGGAGCGCAGGACATTTTAATGCCAATGGGAATATGGGGCAGCAAGGGTGCAGCGAAAGCAAAAGGTTGTAACAGCTTGAATGCGACGGAAACTGTTCAATTAGTTATAACTATAAGATATTTATAAGAAGAGTTATATTTTAATAGGATTTAATAAATCCTTTAAAACTTATATTTATCAGAACTTTTATTTATAAATACATAATTATAATTAAACATATATTAGGTTGTTTTCAATACATTAAATATTTAAGTTTACTTAATGGGCATCGCTTGGTCGTACCCCAAAAGTAATGACAACTTGGCTCATCGCGTTTACCTTGGCATAACAGGAAGATCCGGATCCTGCGAGATGTGGGGTAGATTAGGGGAACCGGAAGGGACAACACGCACTCGGGACTGAGGAGAATGATTGGCGAGAAACCGTTACCGCTTTGACTTGACAGAATCCGTTGGCAAACTAATAGTTGACAAAAAATAATTTCAATTACTGTTGCTGTCACAGCAAAATCAATCAATTTGCAGCCACAGACACGAAAGCCATTTAATTTCTATTCCCGCATCCTTCTAGCTCTTCCTGGTCGGTGAAATATATTTTAAACGCAAATTGATTTTGTGGCCACAGATTGCAGCGGTAAATGCATTTTAGCCAGCTTTTTCCATTTCCAGCAAGGGCTTATTTTTTACACTTTATGCGGTCCTCTGTGATTTTGCCAACTAATGAGGTGTGAAAATGTGGAAATACGATTTCTGCTGCGTTGGCTCTCTCTGCCTTGCAATTAGAATAAATTTATGGGCCGGAGAAGCGGGTCTGCGTGTGTATGTATGTGCTGGAATCGGAGTGAAAAGATGTGGCAAAGTATGCTATAAAAATGGGATTTGCCCGAATTGGTTGCGGCTTATTTGCTATTCACACCACAACAATGTAAACAATGCCCGGCCCGAGGACATCCCACCCCCGGGCAGCCCTCTACCCCTCATCACAGCCAGGCAGCTCGCACCCAGAGGCGACAGTGGAAAGCAATAAAGCGCTCAGCCCACAGACACTGGAATATACTCACAATGCTGAAACAAATTTGTTGCAAATCAAAACAAATTCCAAGCCGGCGACACGCAGACAAAAAAGCCAGAGTTCCCTGGGTTAACTCACCTCGAAGTGGGAATGCTCTTGCCGTGCGGTTAATATTACCATTTAGATTAATATTTTAATAACTTAAATTTAGTTAAGTTGGTAATTTCATTTAAAATTTTATTTTAGGTTTTCTATTAATGTTAATGATCAGCAACCTTAAATACTATTTTCGATCTTAAAACAAGGAATCTTTTGCTAGTCTATACTAAGTAGTATTATAATATATGTACAATATAATCTAACCAAGGTTACTAAAGATAGAAGGGAAACATATCTAGCATCTAGCTATAGCTAGATCCATCATATAATCTGAGTTTTCATATGGATTAATTCCAGTCGATTAAACTTCAAGCCATATAAACACATATAGAGAGCTCGCTAAATAACACGAATATTATTATTTAATTATACTATATGAAATTGTAAATTTATTAAATCAAACCCTAATAATCTATTTATTTCCATTTTTTTTTTTTTTGTAATTTAAAAACAATCTCATATTGACGAAAGAAATACACTATAGAAGAAAAAACCCGAGACCCCGATCTAACCGCATCCGACCAGCATTTAACCCCTCCTGGAACGACTTCCTCCATCAACTTGATAAAATTCCACAACAATTTATGCAATCAGTTGGACACAACAGAACACAAAAAGGGAAAAGAAATAGTACAAATATGACGGGTCCAGAAACCACTTCATGCTGCAGTGCGCCACTGAAAGTCCCCCTCACCGAAACACAATCCCTCTTAAGCCTTTTTGAATATTTTTGACACGTGCACTGCAATTATTTTATTACACAAACCGCCCTTCGCCGTTCAACCCCTCGGTCCGCGTCCGCCCACCATGATATTGGGTCGTGTGCAGTGCGCCACGCCCACTCAATTGCAGAGCGGGATAAAAAAGCGTTCGCATGGGGGGAGCGCCAACAATGGACCGGCAATTGATGCAATTCATTGAAAATTTTGATGGCAACTGTTTAGACTAAAATTGCATTAAGTCTCCAAAGGCCTTTGTTGACGTTGTTACGGAAAATGGAAGTCCATGGTAACCCAAACAATTGCCAATCATTTTTGCTTTCGCGCAATTGCATTCACACACTTTGAACGTGCGCACCAGCAGTGGAAATAAAAAACAAGTAGCCAAAATGTTGTTTTAAATACGCGCCTAAATAATCCGCCAAAATGATGGTCGGTGTGCGCATATATACGAGTAAATATTAATAATGATGCCATTTGTTTGGCCATAGAATTGTTGTGGCTGTTTGTGTGGGCAATAAAATTTGGCTTTGCCACATAATTCAAATTGTTAATCGCGTTTAATGGCGGGCATTTATCAATATTTTCTTCATGTTGTTGCTGAATGCAAATTTTTGTCCGCCAGCGGCAGAGGGAGAGCGACGAAGGCCAGGCCTCCTAAAGCCACCCCAAAAATGGGGATGCCACTCCCAGTTCAAGGGGATCCTTCATTTTGGGCTTCGGTGTTGTGTTGACAAAGCAAGAACAAAAATGGCGGCTAATATGGCCCCAAATGTGAGGGGGTAAGAAGGATAAAAAGAGGAAGTTAAGCTCGGGAATTGGAATGGATGAATTTTTTCAATATTCTGGTTTCTAAAATATATTTAAATTATTTCTTATTTTTGTCTTACAGAATTGAAACAGATTTATATTTATTATTAAAGCATTCAATGTAAGGGCATACCAAAGATTAAATATATTTTAGTTACAATTTCAAATGGTGATTAGATAATTATTTTTACATATTTTTATTCCATTATTATTTTTTTCCATACTTTTTTTTATATTTATTATATGTTGTTAGAAAATATTCAAAATTGTTCTAAATAATCTACTGAACGTCGATTAATGGCATATTCCTACCTAAATACAGCCCTACCTAAAATGGGGCGGAAATAAAAGCGCAACGGCGGTCATAACTGCAACAGATTTTTGGGGGGATGTCCCACTTTCTGTCCTCAGAAACCGCCCTTAACATTGAAGCTTTGCCATGCTCCAGAAAAACCCCTGCCCGTTGTGCTTTTAATGCGCACCATTGTGTCAAGATAAAGAAACGGAAATTAGCACGATAGCAGGAAGTTGCCATCGTCGCTGACGTTGTCCTTGTTCTTGTCCTTGTGTTCTTTCTCGTTCGCTCCTCAAAAAGGCGTGGAATGAAGGCCAGGACAGCAACGATAATAAAAAAGGGGCAGTGGAGACAACAGCAGAATGGGGGAGGCGGGAGCAGCAGCCACTGGGAATCGGAATTGGAGTCAAAGTCGGACAGCCACAAATAATAATGAAAACGGAAATGAAATACAATACCCGAGGAGCCCCGCAAGAATGGAAGAAGTGGTCAAAATGGAGATGCGAACGATACCTCCAAGGGCAAGTCGGAGCTGACTTTTAGCAACTGAGAGTTTATGGGCAAGAAAGATAAAAAGATATTTCCTTAAAACAGAAAACAATTGAATATAAATACAAAGTTGATGTAAATATAAATAATGTATTGCATAAATAATGAAAACACATTGTTTTGACTTAGCCATAACCTATTTATTTAATAAACACTGTGTAAATTGACTAAATAAACATACTTGTAAATATGCGTTTTATCAGCCAATTTATTGAACTCATTAGGCTCGAAACAGCTAAAAAAAATTTAAATAATTTTAAAGGTTTAATTTTTAAACATTTGTTGCTTCCTCTCATTTGTCAAGTCAGCGAAAATTCATAACCACTTAGCTAAGCCTCATCGTAAACCCAAACCTCAACTGGCTTTAACAATTGTAAAATTAATAAGCCATAAATTCGGAAAAAAAACTTTTCGTCTTTACTTTCTAATTGTGGAGATTTTGGTGGGGAAAGGGACTTTCTTTTTTCTGTTTTTTTTTTCTAACCACACGCAAATTAGACTCAAACAAAATGGAAAGAAAGCCCAAGAAAAGCGAATGCTGATTGTCGCCTATTCAGTTAATTTTTTCATTTACTTTTTTTTGGGTCTCGGGATAAAAACGAGGGAGAGTACACACACAAAGTCAATTAGGCAAAGCGACGTTGGCAACAAAGTGAAAACAATTCACATTTAAATTTGCGTATTCTTAGAAAATTTGCGCCGCGAAGCCAGGGATGAGTCCTGGATGCTGGGTGGCGGTGGACATTGGGCGGGGGTGTGTGTAAGTTGCCGTAAAATACGTGCATATTATTGCGCTTATCTAGGAACAAACACGCCCAGGACTCCATTTCCCGGCCCGGACCCACAGATGAGGCCTTCCACTTGATGACGATTCCCGTCTCCCTTTTCTACGCTTTTTGTTAGGGGAATTGAATGGGATTGTTGCTGCCGTCTTCGGTCGTATTGTGTGCATTTGTTTTTATGCGAATGTGCCAGTGACAAACCAGCCACATCCACATCCACATCCTCCACCACTTCAAACACTTCGCACCCGCCTAAGCAACACATCCTTCCTTGAACGTTTCTTGCCTGCCAAATGTTCTCATCGCCTGCACCGAGAGAAATGCACGTTAGCTTAAATTAGCGGTGTTTAAAATTGTCACATTGAGCAATATATGTGGCCAACTTCTGGCGGCACATGAATCAGTGTGATTAATCATATAATTTGTTCTATTTTATCATTTTTTCTATATCCAGCCACTTTAATATATTTTTATGCCTCTTATGCCTCGGCAAATTTCGAGTCAGTGTTGTCCTCCCGCTTCTTCATGTTGAACGTTACTATCAAAAATGTGGAAAAGGCGACAGAATCCGACTCAAGGGATCAGTTAGTAATTTTGAAAAGAACACTCTTAACGATTCATTTTTAATTTATTTGTTCTGATAAATTTTATTTCTTACGTCTTGTTTCTTGTAAATATAGCCAAGGGAACTAACGAAAAAAGGTATTTATACAAATGAATTTTGTTTCTAAACAAAATAAACTATAAAATTAATATAATACTAGAAAACCTTCGGTTTTCTTAGTCACAGTAATACAAAATATATTTGTTTGTTAAGATATCACAAACTCTGCTTCCCAGAAAACTCTCTGGGTAATTTAATTTATTATTTTTAAAAGTATAGTAGATTAGTTAACAAGTTGGACATAAAATTATTCGTAATTTCACATTATTAAATGGTACTAAATAAAATAAAAATGTATGCCAAGAACAATTTCTGATAATATTCTCTATACAGTCTTATATGTATGTACATAGAGTTTTCTTCAGTGTGCCTGTGTTGGTAAGGGAATGCGGTTTTATGTTTGCTTTGTATTGGCCTGGCATAATAGACACATTTAATTTTACTATTATGCCTTTTTGTTGTCATCGCATTCGTATAATAAACCGTATTCGTTCGTTTTCAAGTTTCAGTTGTGGGCGGGAAATTCCCCATTCCACGTTTGTCCCATTTTGTCAGTCATTTCATTTGATTTTCTCGAAAAAGGATGCGACTAGGCCTGTGTGTGTGCCCACAGAAATTATAAAAGATGACATGGGTAGGTTAAATAGATAGGTTTATTCCTTTTAAATTTAGTAGTTACTTATTTTTTTTATCAGGGGAAAACGACTTAAAAATTGATACAATTTCTAACTATATACAAGGAAAAGGTATTCAAAAACAAAATATTTAAGAGAACATTAATCCTTTTTAAAGCAACTGCTCATCAATTAAATTTCCCCTTTTTATTGATTTTATTTTATGATCATTAATCCAGGCTCAGCACAGCTTCGTGCTTGGAAATATATATTGGCACGAAACCCACTCCAAAGTATTCAGACATATGTATGTAATTACATACATATGTATGCACACGATAGAGCATTCAATTAAGAAGTTTAGCCATTTAGCATATATTATCGCATAATAGTTTTAGGCCTGGCGATGAAAGATTATCACATCCTTCAAACTTTTGGTTAGAACAGGCGACGGCACGTCCTCTTCCTCCTGCTCCCGGCCAGTCCAAGCGGTGAGTTCAACAAACAACTGAAGTTTGAGTCCTTCTCGGGTTCCTCTTGGCAACAGAAGGTGTGTGGGGAATCGGTTGGAAATGTCTGATGTCGATGGGTAATCGGCCTCATACAGTTCGCTTAGAGTGGGTTCAGTGAGGGCAGATGGGAAAAGACGTTCGAATTGGTTAAATCCCTCCTTCAGGGAACACACAAAGGCGTCAAGGTGAAAATGGGTACTGGATTGATTGCGTTGAGCCAGATACATCCTGGCTTGAACAGTCATATCTACAGGGGCTTCGACATCTAGGGTTATGCTAAAGGGTTCGTGATTGAGCCGGCGTTGTCTGGCCACAAGATGACGCCGCAGAAACTGCAAGTTATTTCGCTGAGATTGCAGCAGTTGCTGGTCAATTAGGTTAATGAGATCGGGATACACGGTTTCCTCATAAGTCAGCAAGTTACTAACTGCGACATTATTTATAGTGGGCAGAATTCTTTCTGTTAGTTCTTGGGTTACATTCCCATTGGCAAAACTTTTTATAATTTCCTCTAAGCGAAGGAGCAGCGACCGGTAGATGGGATCCCTAAGGTTGGCCGTGGCCAAGCCCAGCATACTGGGCTTATCTACTCTATATCCGTTGATGGGCAAACTCAGGTGACGGCAAATATTTAGATAGTTATTTGCTACTACTTTCTCAGCTATAAAAGCATTGTCTATGTAATCCTTATTGTGACTGACCGCCTCGTCAATTTGTTTCTTCAGGTCTTCTATGGTCAAGTCTAAGACGCGCCTAATGGCTGCGATGTCCAAGGTGGTGCTTTGGTAGGGAACTCCACCGGTTGTCATTAAAGGCTGATCAATTACCTCTGTAGATCGCCGGCCAGTAGCCAAGTCCTCCATACCCAAGGCAGCCACAAACTGCTTTAAATTGAAGAGATATATTTGGGAATTGTGAAAGTGTGATCCCATCACCAACTGTCTTCTGTAGGCGTCCTCATCGCCGGGACCTCGAAACGCCACGAGGCGATCGCCATCTATAACGGCACGTTCCAGCATCCCCTCATTTGCTTCTTCAATGGATATAACCAGTCTATTTATGAGGCTGTTCCAATGTGAATTCAGTTCCAAGTCCATGCTCATGTGGGCCAAGTCTCTGACGTTATCAATGACCAAAGGATCCTCTGACATGGGTTCCTCCTCCGCCAAGGGCTCTGTGGGACTGAGAAACCTCAGGAATATTTGCTTCCACCTGCGCTTGGGAGTCACAAGTCTAATGGGTGTCAGCTGATGCCAGGCAATTTCCTGGGCTGCCAGGATCACTTCCTTTTCAAAATAGAGTTGGGGCAGCACCTCAAACATGGCTGGCAGTCTGAGATCCTCTGTGTCCTTTCTTTCACTAACTGCCATCTGCAGCGCATTCACAAAAAGTATCGGATGGAAGTGTATTCTGGCATAACAAGCGTTTCGCTGGAAGGAATTCCAACCCCTGGCCAGGACCAAAAAGCGATATACTCCCAACAAGTTCTGCGGCATTTCCTCATCCAGTTGATTATAAATGGTAAAGGGTCGCGGCACTCGATTCTGCCTAATACGATCCAAGAACTGATTTATAAATCTCCAGGAGCCCTAAAAGCAATGAATAAGGTTAATGTTTCACATTAATTTGGATTAATTACGAACTTCTTTATATTCCGTTGGATCGTCGTTAAGTTGGCTACCCATTTCAACAAGCTCCTCATGGAGCAAAGGCTTGTGCACTTGGAGCAGCAAATCCAGAAGAAACCGCTGACGCATCTGCCACCTGGTAGGTGCGGTTGCAGGTTCTGATAACCCAAGATGACTCCGAAGGGCTGGCAGTTTCCAATGGTTGCCAAAACTTGTTGTCCCATCCCCGAGAACGAGACAACAAAGGCACGCAAATGTTAATCTTAACATTTCGACGCAGACTGATCCATGACTTGGAGCTGCTTTTGTTTATAAAATTAAGTACATACGCTATATTCCGTTCTGATCCAAAGGTTGCCTTGGTGTTCGCAGATAAGAATAGGAATTGGCGTTGCAGGCGTTTTTTTTTTTAAAGAATGCACAAATATGTTCTATATTGGAAATCCATAATATCTATGATTTTTCCATTGATTTTGCGACATGAAATGCTACTAATTTAAGTGACTGTCTATATATTTCAAAATCAGGTTTCTTATCATTTTTAACACCATATAATCTATGGAAAACATTTTAAAAAATCTCAAATTTAGGTGTTTCGACACTCAGGCTGCAAAATGAACTCTCCTGGTAAAGCTGATCAAGTATACAAATATTTCATGGCGTCTGACTCCCTGCTCTTCTCTGATTTCAATTCCAAAAAGCATCACGATATTTTTAAAACAAATTCGTTTTTATTGGCTCAACAATAATGTGAAATATACAAAACCCAAAGCCGTACGCCTCCTAACAAAACGCGACCGACACACAATTACAGATATATAAAGTACACCTAAAGGTAATGATAATGCTAAGCTTATTAAGTCTTTGTCTTTAAGCCAAAGTCGCGCGCTTGGCTACAAACTCCCTGGAGGTCTTCTCCTTGTTGGTAAAGCGAGCATATCTGTAGTAAAATATATATATTTGTAAGCAAGGTAGACCACAAAAAGACTCTTTAGTACTCACGTTCTCAGATATTTGGACACATCGGATGCGCTAAGGGACGGTCTTGTGGTTTGGAAGGACTCGATCAGGTGTTTCTGCCTCAGCGAGATTTTCTTTGGCAATTTCTGGGTCGGAAGGAAATGAAGAAACATTAGTGCTTAGCGATATTTCGATGGGATTGCATAGACTCGTCGGAAGTTCTTGGTTGCCTAGGTCTAGGGACTAATTAAACTTATATGTATAGTGGTATCTAAGCGGAGAGGTCTCTCGGAATGTCTCGCTGTAGGAGCCGTCGTCCTCATCCCCCGATGAGGGCGGAGTCTCCAGCATCGGCATCGAAAGGTCCAGATAGGCGTCGTTCGGGTTGCTGCTCGCCTGCTGCAGGATCCCGTCGAAGCTCTCCACCAGCTCCGTGAACGTGGGCCGTGCACAGGGCTCGAAGTGCCAGCACTGCCGCATCACCACGTAGATATTCAGCGAACACTTGGGCGGCTTCTCCATGCGCTGGCCCGTGATCAGGTAGCTGTAGAGCTCCTCGGCGGACAGAATGTGCGGATAAGGCTGTTCCCCGTACGTCATTATCTCCCAAAGCAGCACCCCGTAGCTCCACACGTCGCTCTGCGAGTCATATTTCTTCTCCTGCAGCGATTCCGGCGCCATCCACTTGATGGGCAGCCGGCCGTTGGTGTTCTTCCGGTAGTAATCCGTGTCCTGGATGTCCCTTGCAAGACCAAAGTCGGCTATCTTCATCACATAGCCATCGCTGACGAGCACATTGCGCGCAGCCAGATCGCGATGGATGCACTGGAAACGAGTTGCCAGAGAATTTAGTTGATTTTCCTTCTTCAAGGAGGCTTCACTTTCATTTAATGATTACTGATTGACAGAGCAGAAAATTTATACATACTTTTATTCCTTCTAAGTATCACAAGTATGATTCAAAATGAAACAAACTAGTAAAAAGAGATTGAAAATATCTGAGGGAGACTTTATAAATCTAAATCAATGATCTGCAGGACTATTTATCTGCCAGGCCTCTGCCACAACACCAAAATGTGAAGAATCAGAGCTATCAAATTGTCACTTTTTGGCAAAATAAAACCTTTTTGGGAATTAAAGCTTACTTTCTTAGCAATAGTTATTTTTCATGACATTACAAAACATTTTACCTATTTCTTCCCAACTCTAACCACTTAATTCAATTTCTAAATGTATTAAGGAAATATTCTGACAGAATGCTACAACCTTAGCCAACCATCTTTAAGTTCCTTCTCTGCCAAAGAGTGTCATTGCTTCAAAGTCAAGTCAAACATACCCGTCGTGAGGCTAGGTACTCCATTCCTCGAGCAATTTGAAAGGCGAATTTGGTGAGTTCTTTCTCGCCCAGCTCCTGCGCCGGTATCAGCGGCTTGTCGTCCAAGTAGCCATCGCTGTCACTGCGCCGTTGCGGAGCTCCCGGTCGGTTCTGCTTGAGGAAATCCTTGAGGTTGCCGTGGGGCGCATACTCGACGATCACCCACAGCGGACCTCCCTGGCTGCAGCAGCCCAGCAGGTTTATGATGTTGATGTGCTTGCCTATCATCTTCATCACCTCCATCTCCCGCACCAAGCTGGCCATGTCCGTGTCCGTGTGCTCGTCCTTGACCATTTTCACGGCCACAATCGTCTCGGCCAGCTGGGGACTTCTGGGCAGCCCTTCCGCCTCTGCCATAACCACGCGCCCAAAGGCTCCCTCGCCCAAGATCGAGCCCAAGCAGAGCTGCTGCCTGGGAATCTCCCAGTTGGAGTCCAGCGGAAACTCGTACTCGTTGAAGGCCTGAGCGGGATCAGCTCCTCCCGTACCCGTTGTCGACACGGTCGTGCGTTGCTTCTCGATCTTGATGACTGGCATCTGCAGGTCGCCGGAGTTACAGGTGCTGCCCTCTTCCCCGGCCGGGCGGTAGATGATCACCTTCTTGGTCCACTGATGCACCGTCTCGATGCGGAGCTTGAGCAGCTTCTCCCGCCTCATTCGGCGGAGCATGATCGTTATAAACGCACTGCCCAAAAGAAACAGAGCCACGACAATAATGGCAGCCAGCGTGAATCCCAGCGGATTGGCATTCAGCAGGGCGTATATCTCCAGGGGTGGCAGAGGATTCCTCACCCGCAGGTAGACACTGGAGTTGCTGCTACCCAGCGTGTTCATAGCCACGCAGGTGTACCAGCCCTCCTGATCGTGGGTCACGTTGCGCAGCTCTAGAACAACGGAGTTGTTCGTCACGGTGAAGTTGAGCCGGGCGAACTCCACTGCCCTCGACCCTCCCAGGGAGTCATTCCGCAGCACAGCGCGCTCCCATCGGGCAGTGGGATGCAGATCGGAGAGGACGCTGCACTTGATGTCCAGGCTCCCGTTCACCATCACCGTCTGGTTCTGCGGCACCACGATGATGGGCGAGGATCGGGTGCGCTCGTTGACTAAGACGTCGAATTCGAAGATGTTGCAGCCGAATGAGTTGCACACTTTGCAAGTGTACTGTCCCGAGTCAGCGCTGGTGGCCTCGACGAAGCGAAGGATATAGTTCTTCTTTACATAGACGCCGAGTCCGCGATCCAAGGGACTCCTGTCTTTGGTCCATGTGATGTTCGCCTTGCCGGCGACGGGGCAGGCCAGGGTCATGGTGTTTCCAGCCACAGTGTGTTGGAGTCGTTTCAACTCCTTTCTCCATACGGGGGGACCCTCGCCGGCAGCGGCATCTCCAGCAGCGCTGTCCGCCTCGTCGTCTGTGTCTTCCGGGACGGCTGCAGGTGGTGTGGGTGTGCCCACTGTGGTGCTGGTGGACACACGAGCTGTGGTTGTGTCTTCTGGACTGTACAGTTCGAGATAGGCGGCGCCAACAGTGCGTCCTATTTGGTTCTCGGCTATGCAGATGTACCAGCCGGAGTCCACCATCAGAACGCTTCCCAGGCGGAGAACCTGTGGCTCGTCCTTTTGCGTCAACATGGGCACAAAGTCCTTCGGCAGCTGGGACTGCTGCTTCAGCAGCTGCAGTACGTCCTCGATGTTAACACCGCTCTCCTGGTGCAGCCACGTTATCTTTGGCTCCAGCGGGGAGTCCTCCAGCCGACACTGGAAGCTCACATTGTCCTCGAGTGCTACGCTGGCGTTTTGAGGGTATCCGGGCATCAAGACGGGCGCCCTGTGACTCCGGCTGACCACCTCCAGGAGGGTGGGGTTACTCTTTTGGCATTCCTGCTCCACACACAGCTCACAGCGATAGCTTCCCGCGTCATCCGGCTGTAGTTGCCCAATGGTCAGTGACCACCTTTTGATCTTGATTCTGCCGCGGCCGCCGAGGATTTGCTTGTCATTGTGCAGCCACGATATATTCACTCCCGTCGCCTCCGGATCCTTGGGACTACAGCTCAGCTGGAAAAGACCACCCGCAGTGCGCTGCACGAACTCCGGAAGAGGTTGCAGCAATCTCAGGGATGTGTTGCCATTCAACGGCTGAAAAAAGAGATCCGACTGGGGAATCCTCTGGGCAGTCTCCACATTGGCAAAGCTGGCTATATCATTGCCCCCGGCCTCCTTGTAGCCAATCATCAGGGAGACATTGAACCATCTGTTCTGGCCATCCAAGCAGCCGTAGTTCCCCGACTGCCAAGACTGGACGCGTTCCAGTTGCAGCACAGTGGCCCTCAGCTGAAACTTATCCTGAAAGAACCATTTGGCCGTGGGTCGGATACACTGCAGCGTGATGTCCATGTCGGCGGGAATGTGGCGTTGTTTGAGACTGTTTTCCGCAGTGACATCGATGCGGCAGCTGTGATGGGCAAAGTCGCAGCCCAGGTCCGCAGACGCCGAAACGAGCGCAATGATCATCAGCGTGATCGGCAGTTTTGCCATTGCTCAAGTGGATTCTTTTAGAGTTCAACAGCAGCCAAGTGATTGTATCTGGTTGGGTACATGCGAGAATGGATATACCATACAGTTGCGGTCAGAATTGTAGCACGGTTTTAGCTTGAATAGTTGTATCCGTATGAATTTTATATGCCAAAGAAATGCAGTTTAAATTGGAATTCTTATTGGGTGGAAATGTACTTTCCTTTTGTTAACAAAATTAAGAAACAAAAACAAAAATCTGTTGTGTTTTTAAGTCCAAAAGTGACCAAAACTATGCCGCTAAATTCTTCAACATAATGTTAAAACTAAGAAGTTTTTAAGGTCTTCAAAAACTCTTAAAGGGTGTCTTATTTTAGGAAACAACATTTTATAACTAATAAAAATACAAATTTGAATTTAATTTAGTACCGCAAAAATGTTAGAGCTTAGTTTTTAAGCATATTTTTAAACGTTTTGTTCCTTGGAACAAGCTTGGAACACTATGTTACATATTGAACCATAATAATTCATACTATTAGGAAGCTAGTAAAGGGATTTCAATTCAGTAATAATTTTCTTTTATGAAAGCCAAACTTGATTAAATTTTAATGTTTAAAGTTTATATTGATAGAATATTGAATGTGCATATTTAAATAATAATTCTGATTGCTATATTTTTAATTGTGCTCTTTTTTTGACCGCAACTGTATGAGTATCGATGTGTATTGCCAAAACTCCGTTTCTCTTTCTCTGTCTCCCTCTTACGATCGCCGCTCTGTGTCATTTTATTTATTTATTATTATTGTTTAATATTTTATTGCCAACACGGCACACAGCCCAGCCAAGTCTGCCCGGCACCAATATGCAAAAATTTGAAGGAGAAAAAAAGGCAGATGTGTGTGCCTTGCCTCCGTAATGAGCTCGAAGACGTGGTCGTAGCCACTGAATTGCCGGACACACTCGTTGCCACCCACTCCCCATTGGCGTTCCACTCCCGAAGGGGATCTCCACTATAAGTTGTCTATATTCGACACTCGCCAAATGCGTTTTTCCATTCAACAAAAGGCGTACAGTTAGGAAACCGATCTCAAATCAGTTGAAATCATTCGTCACAGTGGCTTGACACTCTTAAGTTATTTTTACCTACAAGGCAATGAATGCACTAACGATTTGCAACCGCAAATCGAGAAATACCCAAATGATGATGCTAAAAATAACAGAACTAACATCTTGAGGAACTTTGAAATACTCTAAAAAACACAAGTCACTGGATTAAGAAACCTATAACATGCTTTAAATGTATAATTAGAGTTTAAACTCTAACCTAGCGTGTAAACAAATAATGTACAACTTTAAAGTCCGTAATTAGAGTTCCACAGAAAGTTTACGATGAAATATGTTTTTTGCCCACTGACTTTCATGAAGTGGGTTCAAGTTGCTAAGGGTATATTGTTTGCCTCGACTTGTCAACAAATCTTTACCAAGCTAACAAAACAAAGATGTATACTATCCAGTTTAATGATTAACGATTATATGCAAGTCTAGGGAAAATCCCAAAATGTATTGGCAGCTTGAATTCGAGTATTTCAGAACGCTTATCTCATACTTTCGATCACAGCTTAAACGTTTGTTGAACTGATTATATTTATATGATATAAGTACGTTATGGAAAAATAATAAATTAAAAATATATTAAGTGCATTTGAGGTCTGTATCAAGTCTAAGAAATCCTTAGCTAAATTAAATCCTTCAAAATTATTTCTTATTGACTTTGCATTTCCCTCTTTAAAGTCATTCAATAATTAAGACGTCTTCAAACCACTGTGCCGTTAATGAAATTTATTTTATTGTTTGTAAGGCATGCGACAACCGTTGTGATTGTCATTGTTGTTGCTACTAGTAATTGTTGTTATTGTTGTTGTCTTATGGTTGCTTTAGCGGCTTGACTTCAGGCCCGATATATGTATGCACACGCGTCGCAGGTTTTAATTTATTCAATTCCTTTTTTCTCAGTTGTTGCCAAATACGAGTCGATCGCTGTATTTGAAGTATGTATTATTTTTCTTTTTTCTATTTTTCTTCTCAGTTCGTCAGTCGTTCAATATTATTCGATTTGCAGCCAACGGGCGCGCACATGGCCAAAAGCGTTTAACTCACACCTTTTTATCTTGTGAATTATTATCGAGCGAATGAATCTTTCGCATACCCGATTTGACATTTCAACTTGGTCTCTGCGCTATTTCGAGAACGGAATTACTCGGCGAATTCGGCACTTGACATTCTGCATATTATTAATGAAATTATTTTTCTTATTTCGAGTATTTTTATGTCGCTTTAAGAAGTCATATTAGTGAATTAATACGAACTTTTTGAAAGGTGGTAGTTAAGGAATTATAATCACATATGTTATGCCTTTTTTTTTATTATATATATTTTTGTAAAGATTTCTAATATTAATTTATTATAATTTGCTTTTTTACTTAATATTTATTCATTTCCTTATTCATTTGTTTATTATTATCAGCATTCGAATGTATACAAATCTCTGATGTGCAATTTCTCAGCCTGAGTTCTACGTGCATTATATTTTTAATAATTACTTTTGATACAATATTGAAACCTATTAAAATCTCTCGATCTACATCTGTATATTGCGCTAATCTTGCTCAAATACACTTCTAAGAAATCCTTTGCCTGGGCACCACTGATTCCAACTGATATTTCAGATTTTGACTGCTCCTTATGTTGATCTTTCGTTTTTATTTTGCACTTTTTGCTGCACTTGACATGATTTGTATTTATTTGACTGCTGGAACATTTCGCTCTTTACATTTAAATTTGTTTCCCTTTTTTGTTTTATTGCTGCATGCCAGCCCCGATGGGAATAAGTATGTATAATTGTTTCCTTCCACGCCACAACCCAAAAATCTTTGACCAAGAAATCACGTTCTTTGTCTTTTATTTGCGCGGAGCTGGGGGCGTCGAGTTAAGACCGAAAAGAATATTGTCACAATATTTGGCTGGCTGTGTTTATTTCGCTGTCAATCGAGGATGGAGTTTGGATAAAAATCTTTTTATTTCTTTAGGGCGACTTTAGGCGTTTCCGCTTCGTTGCCAACTCTTATTTCCCTTTCAAGGGGCACAAGAGGGAGACGCAGAGAGAGGAAGGAGGAGTGGAGGGTCCACTTCCGTCGCACCAACCGTAATCCGTAGAGTTTGGAGAAGGAACCGAGCGAAGCCAACCGATTGGCTTGAAAGTGCGCAAACAACTAACTGGCAGTAACGATCGAACGGAAGAAACTTTTTCAGCTATAATCCGAACGTGCCCGATTGCCAGCCGATTGCCGGCCGATCGGAGCCGATTAACTCCGATCCGGGCTCTGTAAAAGTGTTTGCTCAGATCCTTTCGCAGGGTCTGGGGTTCGGGTTCGGGTTCTGGCTCGGGCTCGGACTCTGGCTTAGCTACCTGTTCGAGGTGGTCTCCCTCCCGCATGTTGCAATTGTTTTCGCTTGTACTTGGTTTTCCTCAGCGGGTTCCTTTCTTTTTATTGTTGCCAGCGAGCTCTTGTTGGTTTTATTCTAAGCATGTTTGCGGTGGCATCGACTCGATGAAATTCTTTATTATCTGCCCTTCGGCCTGCCCTCCCTCCAACGCTCCCTCTCTCGCTTTCTGTTTGTTTGCTTGGCGGCTTAATTTATGCAAAAGAAAATGTGTCCATTGTCTTAGTGGCGAGGTGCTGTGCCTGCAGTACGTGCGCATGCGCGGTAATCGCATATCAATAAGGAAATATCCGTTACGTGACTGATATCTAAAAATCCCAGCGGCTGGAAGTGGCCAGCACAAGCGCTGGCTCCCGCATAGATCCCCTGATTCTGATCCAGATGCCAGGCACGTAAACTACCCAAAAATAGTTAAATGCATTCTTGCTGCACTTGCTGCTGTGATGGGAACAAAACCGAAAATCGAAAACCGAACAACGGAAGGGCTTCTTGTCTCTAACAGTCCAACTCTGGTTACCAAGAACTTGCCGTAATTTAGGACCGTTTCCGGCAGTGTAATGAGCGACTCACCTCGTGTCCGAATTGAGCCAAAGCCTCCTTAACAGCCGCCATGTTCGCCGAGGTCAGAATGCTCTGGAGATCAGCGCCAGTATAGTTAGCAGTCCTTCCCGCGAACCACTCGAAGTCCACGCACTCATCCAGGCTGAGCGTCGAACTGAGGGCCTCCAAGATGCGTACCCGGGCCACGGCATCGGGCAGAGGACACTCCACCAGCCGATCAATGCGCCCGGACCGAAGGAGTGCCGGATCCAGCAGCTCCGGTCTGGAGGTGGCAGCTATCACGGTGACGCCCTGCAGTCCCTCCACGCCATCCAGCTCGGTGAGCAATTGGTTGACCACCCGATCCGTAACGCCCGTGGAGTCATGGCCGCGCTTTGGCGCCAAGCTATCGAACTCGTCGAAGAAGAGCACACACGGCCGAGCACTGCGGGCGCGATTGAACAGGTTCCGCACGTTCTCCTCGCTTTGGCCTATATATTTGGCCAGCAGTTCAGGTCCCTTGACGGAAATAATGCGCAGGTTCCATGAGGTGGCCAACTGTGAGACTAGGTAGGTCTTGCCAGTTCCAGGCAGTCCGTACAGGAGCACTCCGGCCTGATTGCGCAGCGGTGATGCGTTGAAAATTGTGGGATACTGTGAGTGAGTATGGAAAGGATATTAGTGATACAAGTGATACGAGTGATGTATAAACCATTTAAAGCATTTAACATAATTAAATTTCACTCGCAAATATGGGCTATTCTCTGGAAAGTACAACCGCGGCAAAACCTCAAAAAATGCTTTAAAATTAATATTTTTAACATAGTAACATTAAGAAATGTTCCAATGGATCAAATTTGAAA
>JAEIHY010014450.1:0-19502 GCA_018904565.1 Drosophila tsacasi | reverse complement strand
GCAAATGCCACAACGCCAAGAGGAAGACAAAGAAGCCCGCGGGGAGGAGATGAGATAAGATGGGTTGGTGGGATGAAAATTAAATGGAATGAGATGAGTGATGGGTGGGAAGGGAAACAAGGGGGAAGGAAGACTAACACACAAAAGAAAACGACGACGACAAGTAGAACTGAATCTAGACAAAGTGAAAGCGGAAATTAAAATTGCAATACAAAAGAGGGGAACCGACAAAGACAAAGATAGACAGCGTTTGTAATGAACAGATTGTGTGTGTGTTTAGCGAGAGTGTATGTGTGTGAGTGTGTGGGCGAGAATCCTTTGGATGCATTTTAGAATACAATTTAGCCCAGGGCCAGGAAATCACAATGTCCAAGGCGAATGCAGTGCGTGGCGTGAATAACAGGAAGGGACTCAACAAATTACAAAGCTGCCATTACATCCTGTATGCTTTTAGTCCTTGAAACTTGCCACAAATAAATGCCAAGATGAGAAAAGTGCTTCTCTCGGCAGATCTCAACGGCCAGCTAATAAATATCACGCTCCATTAAGGACGTGAGCTGCAAAAACTCAGATAATGCGCTTCTCACACATCCATACATCTCGCGAGGTCCAGCCAACAAAGGCGGGGCAATTACCAGGACCAAAGTGCAATGGCAAAACGCATTAGCCAGCGAACCAACAAGTTGAACTGTTGTTGTAGAATAATTACCATCGAACTGGTGGGCTGGAGGCCAGGATCCAAACCAACTAGCCAACTGTCCATTCCACAGACGACAGGCCCTCTCCCATCGCTTGTCGACAGGTCCAGCTTCCCCCTTCAAACCAAACAAAGGTTCGTTACAGTGTATAAATGTCAGACAGCGTTGAAATCGGTTTGCACAGGGAAAAATGGGTTAGAACTTGGGGATTTCGGTTTAAATATGTTTTGCAAATGTTAAAATAATTGAAGGAAAAATACAAAACTGGCAAATATTTGATTAACTGTTTTAAAAGCTTGGAGTAATTCTGGATGTATAATTATATAAACCAAAAGAATTTGTTTTATTTAAGCTGGCACCAAAATCAATTCCACTTTAAACTGCTTTAAACCATTTGAAAGCTTTTGTACATTTTTCTTACAAATCCTGTTTATTGCAGACTATTTTTTAACGTGATCTAACAGCTTGCAACAGGAGTCAGCAACAGCAGCACAACACACAATGCAGCTGTGCAACAACACACTGCCAATAACGACGAGGGTTCAATGTGTGTGTACGCGCTCGGAGGCGTTGGTGTGAGCCACAAAGCCCCACTTGGCCGGCAGCAACAATAAAAGAAGGGAAGTGCCTAGAACAACCATCGAATCGCAGCTGCGGCAAAGCGACGGTGATGAAAGCCCCCCTGACCACGACCACGACCACGACTCCAGATGCCGCAGAAAGCAATTTGGCATGGACTGACGTCCTTTGTTAGATCACATGCAGTTGTACGTGGGTTCAACAAATGGTTGGGTTGGTTTTCGAATGAATGGGAAAATCCTTCAAAAAATGTCTTTACCTTAATCTTGGATACTCAATAAATTTTAGGTAAAATATTTCATTTCTATGAGCAATAATTCCTTTCCAGAAAATACTTAAGTTTCTTAAATATTTCAAATAATATGGGTCACAATTTCTTTCTTTAAGAATTCCAAATCTTGGTTTAAGTCTTTAAAAACCTCTCACCCGTATCCTTAAGAAAACCCCTATCTCGGCAGCAATTTCACAGACCTTTCGAGTCATTTGCGTAAGTGATAACAAAAACTTGTAATCCGCAAAATCGATAAGATGCCCGCCTAGCAGGACGAGACGGGCTTTTATTTGCTCCTTGACGAGGAGTGGGCCACTATGGGCCTTTAGTGGTCTCAATGGCCGGCGATTACGGCAATGGGTTTTGTGTGGTGTGTGTGTGTGCTGAGCTGCTCTCGGTTTACATTATCAATCAAGCTGACTGACAATCGACGGATACCTTGCAACTATATTGAGAGTGACACAAGCGGAGAAGCCTAGTATCCTTGAACACGATCCTTTGTTTAGGCCACGCTTTTTATTGCGCAACCCTCTACCCCTAAAATCCCGTTGTCCTTCACTCACTCACGCACTCGGACAGGAGAGACAAATGTTCGCCGCTAAAGTTAAGCACAAGTTTTCAGTTTTTATTGAGGTCCTGCGGCGAAACCCCAGCTGCCAGGGACCGCCCAGCAGAGCTCTGGCCCAGTGACAGGGTCGACTAAGCGTCTACACAAACATGCCATGCATTATTCCAAAATTAATGAAGATGTATTGGCGGCTGTTCCGACAGTGGGGCACTGGGAGTGCTCATTTAATGAAAATTGGTTGTAGTTCTCGCTGGCCACGCACTCCGAGCCCCACCGATCCTTGGAAAACTGCAGTGGCCATTGCCAAAATTATTATTTCCACTCGAGTCCAAGACAGCGAGCCATTTTTCTCGAGCCAAAAACCGGGAACCCGGGGCCGAGTTCTCTCATCAACGCCAGTCACTCTCCCCTTTCTCGAGTGTTGGTTTTTTTAAAGCAAGAACATATTTCAGCACAGAGAATAATATTTTTAGAAAAGTTAACAGTGAAAAATAATAATACAAAAATGTACGAAACCATAAACACACTGCCTTAGAAAATTCCTAATTTCGATTATCTTATATTCAAAACTCTAAAACAAAACATTCCAGATTACCTATAAAATTCAAAATCTCAGAATTTTTTCCCAGTGCCTTGGCCGTAGTCAAGAGTGGGCGTGCCCCTATGCGTGCACTGTGAAAGGAGAGAGCTGCCTCGTATAAAAGTGCTTCATTACTTTGCGCAACAGCTCGCGAGAATATAATGAATGGCAATAAACGTGTTTCACATTTTCCTTTTCGCTGCCGAGTCCGCCCTCCGTTTTTCCTCCAGTTTTTCTTTTTTTTAGACCAACATTTTTCATTTTCCAGCTAGACAACTTTGGGGAACAAGAGCACTGGTCAGAGTTTGAACCAAAATTGGGGAAGAGATCCTCTGGCACTCAATAGAATCCTTTCAATAATTTCCCTCTGCTTTGTACTCTATTCTATGTGCCATATGCCTGGCGATAGCTTGTTTTCCACTCAATGTTCTTATTATTTATTTCCTGGACCGGATGCCGTCTAGCTTCACTGCAAGAAAAATCCGTAATTGAAGGTCAATGCCAACAGCAGCACAGCATTAGATCCAAGCCGCAGTCTTAAGCTTCTTTTCGTCATTTTCCGAAGGATTTAACTTTGCAAATCGGAATTGAAATTCATTAGTGCTTGCATTTAAATTCAAATAGACAAACTCGACACTTTTCCTGAAAGCCCACAAGGCCAGCAAAAGAATTCTGGGAAATGGAAAACGCAATTCGGAAATCGTTTGAGGTTTGGCAAGTTGGAAAACAAGCTTGAATGCAAAAAGCTGCATGTTTAAGTCGAAAGCCATAAAGTGAATAAAGAAGACAAAATTATTGAATATTCGGGATGCCAAAAAGAGCAGTTTGATTTTCCTTTCTGTGATTAAAAGATTTTTTGCCAGAAATCAGGGAATTCTGGGAAAATGCTTTTGATTTTAAAAGCGGTTAGCTTAGAAAAGCTGTACTTCTGATTTTCCGAGCAATTTGTGGCCATTTCAATTTAATTTAATACATCTTATAAATTAATTATTTACTCACCGTATTCAGGTTGGTGATCTTGTCCAGCTCCACAGCCGTGCTGCCGCGATGGTGGTGCAGGTGGTGCAGGTGGTGGGTCGTCAACATGTTGCTCTGGTTGTGCTTGCCGTTGCTGCTGGTGTTCCTGTTGCAGTTGCTGTTGCTCTTGCTGTTGTTTTTGCTGCTGCTGCTGCTGCGGTGCCTGTGGTTCTGGTTTTTGTCGTTGCCACATTCAATCGGACATGGCTCATCGGTAAGGTGAGGTCAGAGGTCAGAGAGTGTCTGCTATTGCGACGAGCGTCGCTGGATCCCAATCACATCACGTGGGCTGTGCTCAGCATCTGCAAAAAGCGTGACAAATATTAAGTGGAATTTGCATTGAAATTGCCCATGTGGGGAACTGCGAGGGACCGGAAAGCGTTGACACGCCTTTCCGGCCCCTCGGGGGAAAGATTTCGGGGTGGCGCCACCGATTTCCGCCCCTGATAGATTCCGTTGGGGATTTTAGTTTGCATGCCATCGATTTTCAGCTTTTTTCCGCTGCCCCTAGCAAATCCCACAGAGGAACCAACCGTCGCACCGGATGCAGATGCGACAGTTGGCCACCGCTTTCGGCATTTTCGGTGTTAACACTTCATTTGGCTTTGAGCGGCTGAATTGGCTGCCACGTGGCCACAAGCTTATAGCCACTCGGAACGGGTGCTCACCCCTTGACCCGCTCAAATAAACAAGCGTCGAGCTGGAGTAAAGCGAAATGAAATTAAATTCAACTCTTGGTGCAGCGGAAAAGGAGACTCGATTCTAGCTAAGAGAATTGCGCGAAAAGTCGCCACTGGGCAGGAAACAGCTTAAGTTGTCTGGGAAACTACAAAAATAATAACAAATTCCTCTACTATATAAGTTCTGCATAAAACGATGAAATTGTATTAAAAAGAAAACAACTGAACATAACCGAGACAGCAGCTGCAACCGCTACAGCAGCGGAAAAGTCGGAAAGCTAAGCAAACAAATACACGTAATACACAGGCTAAGACCCAAGGTAAATTGTTTGCTTTACATAGTAGAAACATCGGCAAGGAAGGAGATACAGATGCAAGGCTACAGTATCTGTTTGATTTGTGTCAGTCAAGTCGCTCAATTTACCAACACAAACAGCCCTGAATACAAGCTATGGAAAATAATTTCAATAAGCATTTGAAGGAGTAGATAATTTTCAATAATCAAATTAATTTCCTTTCATAAATATTTAACGGTTGGATGCACCGGTTTCATTTCTTAAGAACTTACTTTGATTTACTGAATACTCAGGAGAGCGAGCACAAAGGCTGGCTGGTATTTTCTTAAGAAAATAATTTGCTTAAAATATCCTTATTTATCCTTATTTATCTCTAACAAATAAATACAATTTTCCAGCATTCATTGTTTGCTATTTTAAACAATAGGATACATTGCCTGATGTACCATAAACACTTTCAGAGACGGAAACCAAATTAATTTCCTGTTGGAAAATGAAATTTTCATAATTCTGGGCACTCTGCTACAAGTTCTGGGCCCATTAAGCACCTTAAATGCGACTCAACATTTATGCCTGCGCCAAGGTAAATGCAACTGATAAGACCTGAGTGCGGCTGTGTTGGCTTAGAGTCGCATTTTTCCCGGAAGGAAGCCGCTGCTTTGTTTGGCATCGAGCGTGGAAAAACGACGAGCTGCGTGCTCGGCATGGAAATGCGCCTCATTAAGCCGCCGAGCCACCGCGCCACCGAGCTGTGCCGCGTTGGAAAATATGCCGCGCAAGGATTAAGCGACGATGCCGGCGACAAAATGGCGCGCCGACTATTAAGAATTTCTCTGCCCAGCCTTCTCCTCCTCCTTTTTCTCCTCGTTCTGTATATTTCCATTCCTGTTGCTGTTACAGTTAAGTGTAATTAAAAACTTAAATGGAGAAACGCATTAAATGCTTTGCTTTTTTCCTGCATTTATGAAACATTTACGCAAATCTGATGCAGATGAAGTTCTGCTTAATTGTCTGTGTGCGTCTGGGTGCCGATTTAAAACAATTTCACTGCACGACACGCGGCGTATACGCAATATGCGGCTGTGCCACTGGGGCGTATGAGCAATATCAGATGCTCCAACAGCAGGGGAACATACATATAGAGCATATACTAGATATGTGAGAAATATACGTAACAACAGAACGCCATAATCCTGTGAAATAAAACCATTCTTAATGGCAACAAGCCAGCAAATGCGAATGCGAATGCATGTTCTGTTCGCTGGGTGGGAATTAGCCTCACAGTCTCGACACTCTGCCAGACATGCCAGAAACTCATTAGCTTTATTACCCAGTCACACACACACTGCCAGCCTGTATCCCTGCTTCACCCCACCTTCCTCCCCAAAAAAAAAAAAAAGAAGGAGGCGGAACCGACTGAAGCAACCGCAGGCCCGAGCATTTGTATTAACTATTCATGTTCGCACACAGTCGCTGGGACTCGCACCCGCACTCGTCCTCATTCACATTCACATTCAGCCACACACATTCTGTGTGTCTCAAAAGACATTTGAATAATTTTGACAAATGTGTGATTAATTCAAACATTTTGGCAACTTAGGCTGCCATTCTTTATGCGAGTTCTACAGCAAATTAGCACTTCATAAACACGAACTGGGTACAACGCCGAATCATGATATTTAGGGATATGATATGCTAAATAAGAAATTAGTTTCAAGCAAAATAAATACTATAACAACATTTTAACTTAAATTTCAAGCAAAGGAAAAATTTCCTTTTAGAAACATTACCCCGTATGACCTAGACACTTGTTTTCCGACTTTTACGATTCCTAAACTGGCAGAATTCTATTCAAGCCCACACAATGACTGCCTGATTGGGACTTGGCCGATTAAAGACCCTGACAAAGTGAAATTTATGGCACTTGCCACACACTTAAAGCTAAACTGTGGAAGTCGCTCGGTGCATATGGCCGTCGAGGAAAATATGAAACTAAAATCGGGCAGGAGACGGGCGTAGGCAGCCAAGGGGACCACGACCAGAAAAGTGCACAGAGAAAATAAAAGTGGCGGTATAAAAGAGTCGAATGCCGGAAACGACAAGCGACAAAGAGGCTAAAGTAGTAGGGGGAGGAGAGCAGCCTAATGCCAATGCTAACACCGGATGCGGATGTGTGACACATGGCCAAGGGGGCGACGGCGACCCCCGACGACTGGCAACATACGCACAATGTCATTGTCGTTCGCTTTAAGTAGGCGACTTTATTAACGCCGAGGACACCGACGAGAGCACCTCCCGAGTGTGCACAGAGTGCAAAACGCAGCTGAAACACAAATGGCAAACCATTTTAGGAGGGGCTAAAATGGGCACTATGGAACTAAAATTCATAAATAAAATAGAATATATATAACTAGGTTAAAACGAAGCATAAAAGTTGCAAATCAAAACGTTCCCTTATCGATCAAATGGAAAATGTATACAAAAAGAGACAACTAAATAATTTAAAGTTTTCTGGGTATTTATATGCATTTTTGAAAAAATGATGTTTCTATTTTTAAACTTGAAAAATTAGTATAAATTGCAATGTCCATATATCATATCAGACTTATCCTTCCATCCTAAATTTAACTTCATTAGACTCCATAACTCATAAACGTTTCCAGTGCTTATTAACTCTCGTTTTCTTAACGAACTTTCTTAAATTCCAGTTCATTGTGCAAGTCCCCAAGTAGCTCTAAATTTCCCGCGAATCGTTTAAGGACCATTTCCACCGTGCACCTGGAGCAAAAAGAATGAAACAAACGGCATAATAGGCCGGCAGGACACCTGGGCACGTGTTGGCTGTTGTTATTCCGGCCGACCTTGCCCCGACCCACCTGGCATAAAATTAAGCGACTGCGACGCCGCTGTCGCCTGGTCCTCGTCTTGGGCTTAGGCAAAGGTCGTTTATGGCATGGCCACAATTTGTTGCTTTTTGATATTTATTTAGACGCGGCCGCGCCGCATGTGAAATGAAAAGCGCCGCCGAGCAGAGCAGAGCGGACATAAATCAAAAGCACAAGACCGACGAAAAACGTGAAGGAAAATCCGCTGCGGAAAAGGGAAGCCGGCAACAATGGCAAGCTTTCCACGTTCAGGTGCAGAGAGCGCGGCTTAAACTGGTTATTTATGGCACGGCGCTGCTGGGCCAAAAGAGTTGGGCCAGCCGAGCACTCAGAAATGAGACTGAAAACTAAGCATGCCTGGGGGCTCGATTTATTGAAAATCAAGGTGCCATAAGTAGGCCATGCCTTGCCTCATCGCCCTTATAATTCACAATTAGTTTTGGTCACTTTTGCACCTAGAACAGCTCCGGGGTGCAGCGAACTGCAAGGAATTAATTTCAAATTATGGATCTTGATAGCGACGACAGCGATTTATCGTTCGGCAATGGGGGAAGTCTCCGCCAGACCAGATCCTCTAGCTCCTCCAGCGACACCAGCAGCGTGAGCTCCGCTAAAACGAATTCGACTTCCAGCGAGGAGGAGATCCGCTTCAAGGACACCAGCTACGATGTGAGTACCAATCATTGTCCACCAGTTGAATGACTTTTAATCACCGAATGCAGATTATCACCGAGGCCAACCTGAAGCAGTTTGTGCAGAAGGTCGACCGCTTAGCCGTGCTGGACGATCAGGCAGTGGATATGGTGGCCAAAATCGCCGATGTCTTTGTTAACGACGTGGCCAGGCGCGTTGTCAAGTTGGCCCAGTACCGAAAGAAGCGAATGAGCATGCTGGACCTCAAGTTCATCCTGAAGCGCGAGTACAATATGGAATTTTCCCACGAAAATGTAGACGAGAAAAAGAATAAAGAAGAAAAATAAAGAAAAGCGTTTAAATAATATCAATAAAAATAAAATGATATGAAAATGTATTGCAGAAAATATGTAAATATCTATATTGTTACATAGGGAAAATCCAATCTAAACCTTACAATTTATGTCTTAAGCTGGTCTTTATTATTAAATAAAATCAACAGTAAAATAGGAAAAGAACGAGCAAAACTGCTTTTGAAAACGACAATAATTAAAAGCAAAGTAACCAACCACAAACTCAAAGAACCCATACAGGTGCCAATCAAAGAGGTGTATTTCTGATGGAAAATTGTAAACCGGATCATGATTAAGCAATTAATAAATTCAATAACGACTATCGAGGGCCCCGACACTCATTCAATAGCCCCGACAAAGCGGTCATCATGGTCTCGGCCACACTTCACCGCACTCTGGACTCCTGCCTTTCAGCCGGGAATTACTCAACATAAAGTTAAAGTGCCATAAAAATGCCAAGGCACATAATGCCACACCACCGCACTCACACTCACATGCTACCGTTTACACACATGAACAAGCAACTGGGTATTTTTTTCCAAGACCCTTTTGCCTTAAAAAAAATGAAGAAAACTAAGGCGGAAAATTCGTGAGCATTTTTTTTGCTGCAGGAAGAATAACGAATACTTTTTGGCCGGCCCTGGGCACGTTGTATAAATGGCAAAAAAGGCATATTTCTGCAGCTTTTTCTTTGTGCCTCTGAAATAAACGTGTATTTATGTATGCAGCAGCTGATCCGTATTTATTTAAATAATTTCATGCCAAAGGAAACTCTGTTTCTAGCACACTCAATAGCTGTAGTCCCCATTTTATTCTTTATTTATACCGCATTTGAATAATCAATGTGAGCAATTCTGAGAAAAATTGTTCACAAGGAATAAATTTAATTAAAACTCAAAAATGTTATTAAAAGAGAAATATTAAGAGAGAAATATTAAGAGAGAAATAAAGATATAAAAATGATATGAAGAGTTTAAAAAAGCTGACATCAGTTAAAAACGAGAAAGGTTGCTAATTTTGGGAAGCCAAAGTTTGAATACCCTTGCAGGTTGCAATTTATGATTGAAAACTTTCATAACATTGCCAAAATTTCATTAATATGATTTCGGAAAGCTTTTTAGTGCTCTGGTTTATTAGCTTTAAAAATCTGCCAACTAAAAACTTAACTTTAACTTTGTGCTATTTCCGGGGCTTATGGAACAGCTTTTATTACATTTCGAACCGCCCTCGAGGCAGCCGCAAACGTTCGCAATCATAATCCGAGAACGACACATTGGGGCGCATTTAAACTGATTTCATATTGGATCCGCAAGTGTCTCCCTGACAGAGTGTGTGTGAGTGGTGTACGGTGGGTGTGCTTTCGCCCAGCACAACCGCAGTCGAGCAGGAAATTCGTTTGCCGTATGTCTTGGCACGCACGCGGCCAAAATCGGTACGAAATCGAGCCGTCGAGGATTTCATGGAGACGAAATTATAATGAATTTGTCGTGCATACATTTCCAATGCGTGACTCCCACTCACACACACACACACACTCACCCAGTCAGGCTGGCCACGCCCCCTCCATCAGCGAGAGGGCCGCCCCTCGATTTGGCTTAGTTCCTCCGATGGATCGGAGGAGATAAGCAGTTAAGTGACTTCGTCCTGACATGGCCCACGGGCCGTCGACGTACGAGTATGAAATAAATACGAGTCCTTCGCCCTCTGCTGTTGTTGTCGTTGTTAATATTGTTGTTTCCGTTGTGTATTGGTAAATAAATTGAATTAAAGTGAAATCAGTCGCCTCTGGCCGTAATAAATTAATGAAAAAGCCTGGCTAGGCGTCAGAATAAAATATGAGGCATGGCGAGGGAGCACCAAAATTGAGTTATCAGCATAAATCAAAGCGAGTATTTATAGCCGAATAATGATTATATTTGCCGGGTGCGAGAAATTGTGAATTAATTTATATAAATCGTCCTAATGGGTATTTAAGGATATATGGTTTTTGAACAGGAAAAGTCTAGGGACGAAAGAGAAGAGTTTAATTAGGAATAAATTTCAAATATTGTATTTATGTTGATATCGCTTAATAATTCAAATATATTCATTACAGAATATGAATATTTCTTATGACTTCGATTTTTATGACTTGGATAACAAATATTATAAGTAGATCTAAAAATCAGCTATATTTTTGTCATCCCTAATAGAGATGTTCTATTGCTTGCACTTTCAGCTTAAGAGTTTACAACACAAAATCCTTTTTAATTAAATTCAAGTGTTGTGCGACCCCCTGCTGCATGTCAAACACGGGCAAAGACGGAAACTTCCTCATTTCCTCCTCCTTTGAGCGAAATTTTCAAAGAAATTTGCAAGTTATTCATGGCAACTTCAGGCTCAGGCTAAGGCGGTGTCTGGGGGGAAAACTTGCTTCGAGTGATATGTTACCAAAGAGTTGTCGCTGGCCCCGGCCAAAAAAAAAATATAAATGTATTCTTACCCGGCTTCCGGCCAAGGTCAATGAGTGGCTGCAATGCGAAACCGAACTTGAGGCTGCTGGAAAAGGGAATCCGAACCAAAATGTGAGAGCAATCAATGCCAGTTGATTACCATTTGTGGAGTTTGCCAAACTCACTTGCCGAGATGATGAATCAAGTTAATGAACTAAGTGAATTGAAAAAGTTTTCAACTTTTTGAGTCGGGCTTAAGCAAATGGAGGATTCGAGCACATTTGACGTTGGCCTTGGTAACATGATGCTTTGACTGCTCCAAGAAACATACTTGCACTCGAGGAAGGGGTTTCACTTTAAAATTAATTCGAAAAGGTTAAGTAGCCTAATGGAGAGCTTTGCTTTTGCAATAAAATAATATTTCTCTTCCTTAGGGTTCTATAAAATCAGCTTAACATTAAAAATGAAATGGTTAGCTATTCTAAAAACTGTAGACATTAAGTTCCAAATAATACTTCTCCTGATTTCCCATTAAATTGAACATCATTTTTCTAAACATAATATTTTGAATGTAATCTCACTTCCATTAACAACTTAAGTGTCAGCTTTTGATTTCCCCTATAAAAACCGAGCTTAAGCAAACATGTTTTGGGACTTTTCATAAGTTTGTCACGTTCAACTTCCCAAACTGGCGAGTCTTTAGTTTAATGCATTGCCATAAAATTAATATGTGCTTAAAGGACATTTTAAATCAAAATCGAGGGTATTTCCTGAGAATTTTTGAAATTATGCTCAAATCCGTTTTTATGGCCTCCGAAAGGACAGTATAGTCAACCGAAAACCCCTCCGGCAAAGCCCACGGTCATAAAGAAATGTTTCGGCAATTTATTTATGCGAATTTGTTTACGCATCAAACTCGAGTCTAACATGAATAAAATTATGATAAATACATATTTAATGGGCGGCTGCCAGCCGGGAGGTAAATGTGATTTGGAAATTTATTAAATCTAATTGCACTGCAGTGTGCAAATTGTCATCTGTCACGGAAATTGAAGTGTTTGCGTAGCAAATCAGGGACAGGACCCAAGCAAAACGAGTGCGGCGGCTCCTTGGCAGTAACCCCATTACCACTAAGTGCCATTGCAGGAGGGGCCAAGAAAAATTACCTGCCTGCACAGGTGACGACGCACTGTGGGTTCTGTTTACTTACAATTTTGGGGGCTTCTTTGGATGTATTCATAAGAACATATTCATACAAACATTCAGAAGAGTTAAAGCAATAAGGGAAATGATTTTGTGATGTTTAAAAATTATTTGCAGAAGTTATAGAATTTACAATATTTCTTATTAAAAGCCGACTGTTATATAATGATTAGGTAAAATATGGCAAATATAAAAATAAACAATAAAATAAAATTGTATTTGTTTGTAATTATCTGCCTTCTTTAAAGATTTTTCCAAATACAATATAAGAAAGATAAAGCCCTTTAATTTTTATATTTCAAAATGAGTTTGCATGAATTTAAAACTAGATTAAATTTGTAAAACTTTCCAAAACCTTCCAAAGAGTCTTAACTGACAGAATAACCGAAGAGAAAGATAACCTCTTTTGTAGCCAAAAATGTAGTGCCTTCTTTTTGAGGGTATCCTGCCCATGGTACTTCACGGCTTGTGTTTGCATTTGCATTTCATTAAAACACAGGCAGGTAAACAAGTTGCCGCCAATGGCACAGCGGCTCACTCAACTCGACTCAGCCCGCACTCGCGTCTACACCGGATGACGATGGCGATGGCGATGACTACGGCTGCTAGGATCCCGCTGTTGTTTCAGCTTTCCACTGCTGGCATTGAGTGCCAAATGACAGTGGGGCAGCCTCAAAGTGCAGAGGGCGTGGCAAGTGCACTGCAATTGCATGTGAGTGGGCTTCAAGGCGCCCACTGATTGCGAGGCGATGCGAGCGAAACGTGACACGCCCCGGGCCTTATATTAAGTATACGCCCGGTGTGTTTCAATTAGTTTGCGTTACGGCCGAATAAACACGTTAAAAGTGCGTGTAAACACAGGGAGGAGAGCAGGCATAAAAATACCAAAGATAATGACGCCATGTCCAAGGGCAAACAATAAAAGCGGCAGCCAAATTAGGCGATATTTCGACCAACAAAAAAAGAAGAAAAATAAACAAACAAACCAGCAAATAAACTGTCACTTGTCACCGGCGACCCTTGGGTTTCCCACGGGAAAGACGCCACGGCATCTGGTCAGATAATTTCCTTTGTTTTCCGGCAAATGTTTTCATATAGAAAATTATACGCCTTTTTTTTGCTCTGCTATTTTTCCGCTTATTTTATCACTGCTTGGGCCTTTTATATTTTGTTGTATCTTCTGTTTACTTTTCACGCACGTCCGTGAGCTCGGAAACTCCGGAACAGGTAGCAATATGCAAATCAAACAAAGAGAGGGAAATGTCCGCAAAAATATGGGCATGAAGCGGAAAATCCATCGGCATGGCATTCACGTGCATTCCCCCCCATGTGCCCGGGGAAATTCGAGAGGGAGCACCAGAAGATAACTTCTCTAATGCAATCCGCCCTGAATTCCGGCTTATGACAACTCGAATGTCGAAGTACGTGTTTTGGGTCCTGGTCCTGGTGAAATTTAAATATATGTCAGCATCCTGATCCGATTTGAATTTATTTAATTTGCATTTGTTGAGGTGCTTGAGCTACCCTTCTTTCTGGATTCAATATCGTTTTGTTACCTTATTTAAACTAATTGATTGGGTTAAATAAATAAAAGAGGTTTTTTTTTCAATACTTAAATATGCTTTGGTTTTGTGTTAAAGCGATTAATTTGTATTTTGCAAGAATTAAAATGCATTTAAATTTTTGTGGTATGTGGCGACACAAAAATTTCCCTGTATTGTTTTTATTTTGCCTCCCTTTTCTGATTTTAGTTTTATTTAAACAATTTTTTAAATGTCTTTTAAAAATACCTATTAATGAAAGACTTTTTTTTAAAGAATTTTTCTAAGTAATTACAATTTTTTACTTGCAACTATATATGAAGTGAATTTTATACTAAAAACATTCTAATTTTACCAAAAACGTATTTAATTTAAATTGTATATTTGTTATTATAATAAATTTATTTTTTTTATAATATTTCAAGCCCTCCTTATTTATCTTAACGCACACAATCCTTACAGTGAAGTTGCTTTTCCAGTTGAATTTCAGGCTTTACATACTGATCGGAGCCAAGCTGATTGCCCAGTTCAATTATTGACACATTATCTGCTGCTCAGCGCTCACTCACGATAACCACTGCCGCAAACGACCACTGACCATTATTTGCTCAATGCAGGCAGGCAGTGGGACTGGCCGCAACGCGTATACGCCATGTGTGGCTCGGGGACGCAAATCGAAAACCGAACGGAACTCGCTTGACATGCGCGCGCTCTTGGCCCGCGTGTGCTCTCGCCTCGACGTCTGTTGGTGGACTAAAAATCAGAATCACAATTCCTGCCACTGCCACGGGCCCCGAAAGCGACTGAGGCTGTGAGACACAGTGCCACTGTGGCACTGGCTGTGGCATTAACATACGCTCAACAGCAGCAGCTGCTCTGTAAACGACTCTGAGCGCTTTCCTGGCCATTCATTCATAATTGTTTTGAGTGAAATTGTGTGATGTTTATTCCTCCTTCGAGACTCTTTACAGAGAAAAATATTTGTTTTAATGAAAATGAGCTAATTTGTATGCAGAATGTTGAGTGAATTCCGCAAGGCATTGGTTTCTGATTAGTGTCTATATACCTAATGGAATTAAGCTTAATACACAATGGGTAGTTTTCTTGAAGATGATAAGAAATAATCTTAAAATAAAAATACTGTGGAATATCAATCAGATAAGGCAGAAGATTATTTTAAAATTTAATATTAAATATGAAAACATACAAAGGAATTTTCTAACATTATTTATTCCACTATAATCAATCTCCTATATTAAGAAAATTATAATACATATTTAGCTTATAGTAAGTTAGGATCATAAAATCAATCAAACATTTAAATGTTATTGTTATGTTATATTTCTTTTTGCCGGTGCCAGATTGCTTTCGCTGGCAGGACGAGGCCAAAAATCAATTTGGTTAAGTCGAATGTGACGCTGGGGAGCAACTGAGTTAGCGTCATTCCCGCCACGTGCCTCGTGCCTGGCAAATGTTAATGAGCCTGCGTACCATAGCCTTTATTTTTATTATGCCCAGCTACTATTTCTATGAATACATACGCACTTATATATGTACTATATATGCAAAAAAGGGAAATGTTGACCTTTTCTTACCCCCTTTCCCCACATCTCTTGCCCTCTGTACGCTGTCAATGCTGGCCAGAAAAGCATAACAAACAAATGCGCGTGAAATGTCAAAATCACTGTCAGGCGGCGGAAAATGGAAAGTAGGAAAATGGGAATGCGGTAAAGTGGGAAGTGGGAGGTGGGAAAAGAAAACCGGGAGCAGAAACTGCGAAAGAAAGATGACGACGCATAAGCGAAAAACAAGCAAAATGCTAAGGGCGAGGCAATCAAGAAAAATTTCCCCAGCAAATGGCATGGCAAATACAAACACCAGCAACAACCACAGTCAGCTCGAGTGGTTGCATGTGTGTACCAGGACGAGAGGTGGAAGGCGGGAGTGGGAGTGAGCACAAGTTGATGATGAGGTAGCACATAAACACACAAACTCAAATGCTAGCCGCCAGCAGCCTTAACAAGACTCAAGTGAATTATAAAAAAAAGGAATGCCAACAATCCTCGAAAATTCGACTCTTTGATATGCGATACTGTCCCTCGATTTGTCAAAATCAAAGAAAAGAATAATAACAATATAAAATTACTTAGTCTTTAAAAAAATGTATTGATTTTATCAATTATTTTTAAAATAACAACACAAAGTATCATATTACTTAGTTATAAGACATTTTTAGCTGAAATCCTTTATGGTTTTAAAGTCTAATAAGCTGATTTAGATTTAGAAGGCTGAAAAGTAATTTCAACAATTTTAAATAAATGGTATAATATAAAAGGTATTTGCTTATATATTTCAGACATTTTTATTTCCCTTTAAAATATAAATATTTATAAGTAAAGTTTTATGTTATTTCATTTTGTCAATAAAAAAACTGGTTTTAAATAGTAATTCCATAAGCCTTTTACTTTCTTACAGTCAAGTTTGTGGCTTAGATTTAAACTAAGCCAAGCCAAAAGTTAAAAGCTTTTTTATCACTTAAAAAAATATTACCCCATAACCCAGAATCAAACTAACGAAACCGTATAAATGCACTTTGAAAGTAAGCATAAAAACTTATCGATGGGCAGCTAAGGCACAGCTTAAACTCGCCTTGCTCCCCGGCTGAGGGCCAGGCGAGAAGTGGCAATATTTTTTAAACTGCAGCTCCCGCAGTTCTTGGCCGACTGCTTGTGGGTCGCAAAAGAATGTTCTACATGGTGCTTCTCTCTCTTTTTTTACAATTGCTGGCGGCAAGTGAGACCGGGAGCTACATTGCGTGTGGTTTTGTGCCTGGCCGTTAGTTTGGTTTACGTTTTATCGTGTGGCCACAGCTTCTTTGTGCTGGGGTGCTGACAATTTTTAGCATAACGTACAACCCAAGCTTGGAGCAACAAGCTCAGAATTAGCCACAAGTGTTGCCCCACATGTGGCAACAGCAATTGCTTAAAGCAGCAAAATGCAGCAGTTTGTGAAAAATATGTGAAAAATATGTCAAATTCATCCGAAAAGTTTCCTGTTTTTATTTATATTCTTGCAGATACAAAAAATGCACTACCTTTGGTTCCTAATGACTTTTAGTTACCACCAAGAACAAGTTCTTAATTACTTAAAGTGCATGGAAAAAAAACTAGTTTGGGAAAACTTTTTCCGCGCTGAGTATGCACACTATTTTCAAGGGCCCCTACTTCCAGCTTTTTCAGTTTATCTAAATTGCATTGTGTGTGTGTACGAAAATCAATGAGTTTCAATTTTAAACGAAAAACAAAGATCTGAAGTTTTTTTTTGTCTGACCTGACAATGAAGTAAGGCCAAGGCTTATCAGGGAGAGGCATTTGAGAGGCTGTCACTGCCGAATTACTATTTTTGCTACTGGACTGCATCATTAAAAGCGGATCAATTCACGCAACAGCGCATAACATAGCTGCAGCTGAAGTCTTTCTTGGTTTCAGCAAAGCTTGAGTTAGCCTTGGATTTGGCCGTAAGTCCAAATTAATTGCATGCAATTCGGCAACTTAAAGCCCCCAGACTTGAAGTGCTTTGCATTTTGAGGGTCTTGGTCTTCTTTTGGGGCTTTCGAGATATCCCCATGTATTCCTCGAGCTGTAGATCCGAAAATGTAAATGCGATGCAGGCGACACAAAATACGCTCCACTGCGCACACATTAGGGGGGTTTATTTATTTCTCTATTTTTTTTTGGTACAGAGAACCCTAATGAGCATTTAAGCTTACGGCTTGGACTGGTTTCGTTTTTATTCTTTTGCTGCTGTTGCATTTGCATAAATTGAAATGTTCAAATGGCGCGAGAAGGCAATAAAGTTGCGCTTTTAATTTAATTGATTTGCATTTTAAATACATACATTGCGAACAATGGCTGCTTTTCAGTAAAGTTTTCATTTTTGCCACCCAAACAAATTCCCCAGTGTTTTTCTCTTGATTGTTTGATTAGTTTCTCATTGATTTATGTATGTTTGTACATACGGGCAGAATGTTTTATTGAATTCGAACATCGGCGCACTTTAATCTGGCCAAAAGCTAAAACAGCAAATGTTTGGGCTCCCTACATAGCCCCGTTTTCGTTAGTTTTCGCCTTTCCTGTTTGTATCTCTCATTCTGGGCCATTTAGTGCGTATACGCAATATCGGACAAGGGGGATTCTTGGTAGCCGCAACGGAAGTGCTAAGCCAAACATAAAAACAAACAGCACACTTAATCGTGTATAAATGTTTATGCTTTCGTGTGTGTCGGCATAGTTTTATGTCTCAATTGAAGCGTTTGCCGGGCAAATAAAAATAATCAGCAAGTCAATATCCCGATGGGCAGCGGAAGAAATGCTTAAATCTTGCCGATGCATCATTATCGAGTTGGTTGCTCTAATTCACACGATGATGAAGTGGTGGTCAGTGGCCATGAATGATACTATGATTGCTAAATAATTGAAAGGCGCTTAGTTAATTGTGCGTCGCAAACGTTCGTGGGAAATTGATTGCGACACGTGCAGAAATCGAATTATGGTAATATAATATACTAGATTATTTCTGCTATCATTAACTTTCTCAAATGTAAAGATGATTTATATTTGTAATTATTTTAAAAAAATTACACAATTTATTCATTCGTTGCAGCCACACATTGTATCGTATATTATAATATTGATATATTAATTTGTCATATGTTTGGTATTCGTTTTTGCGAACGCCTGTTCTGTTCAGTTTTCAGTTTTAAATTAGTTAAGTTTTTCGTTTTACTGTTTATTGTTAAAAAGCAAATTTTTGTTTCTGATGTTAAATATTTTAATATTTAGGATAGACCTCTATAATAGATATTGCGAACATCGCTCTGACGAGCTCTCTTCTTGCAAATGGGGCAACGGCCCATAATCTCGATACATTCGCGGAGGCAGTTCCTCCCGAAGAGATGTCCGCAGTTCAAGGTTACCACGCGATGTGATCCATTAGGCCCCCATGGCACGAGACAGACTGGGCATACAGTGGCCAGTGTCATTTTAGTGAGCCGATCCTTGAGGTCAGTTAGCTCCTTGCCCATGTCCGCTATCTCGTCGTCAAGTTGTTTGACTTCATCCATACCTTCCGTTTCCTTGACCGCCATCTCCTCCTTGAGATCCTCTTGCTGCTTCTCCAGATCGATCTTCTGCTGCTGCAACTCCTTCACAGTTAGCTCCATGGATAGTTCATGCTCCTGAAGCTTGGACTGAATGGTGGCGTAGTTGCACATCTCCTCCTGCAGTTGCTGTAGGATTTTATCGCGTTCTTCGTTGATTTTGGAAATTTGCAAGATTAGGCCTTTCAGCTGCTGTAGGCGGTCTTTTTGAATGACATCTTGGTTGTTGCTGTGCCCGTCCATTGCACTATGGGTAAAAAGCCGGAAATTTTGGTATTAATGTAATTTTTTTATATTTTAAAACCACAAAATTGAATGTGTTTTCTAATTATAAGTACTCCAGATAGAAAAAAACTATTTATAAAAAATTCTTAAAGCGCGCGGCTTAAAATTGGCGCGCTAACAAAGTCAGCTGATTAAATGTAAGCTTAACTGATCAAAGTGCAACCGTGAAAATTGATGAATTTTGCGCGATAATTGTGGCTGTTCTGTTAAAGTGAAAACCATTTGCAAATATTGAACAAAAATAGTACAGGTATTTATATTATATGGTTTATGTTAGTTTTTATATGTTCTGTATCTTTTGTCGTGTATTGTCCAATGTTGTT
>JAEIHY010014447.1:0-10592 GCA_018904565.1 Drosophila tsacasi | reverse complement strand
CCTTACGCATTTTCTTCATCAAAATTTCCCCATGTTGACACAAGGGTTAATGTTTTAAAAAAAAAAAATATTTCGAGCCCAACCTTCCCTGTCAAAAAACAAACATGTACTGATTCCAGTGCCTGTCAAAAAAAAAGAGAGTCGACTGGACTACCTAATATAATTCTACTATGGTCTAGTCGAACGCTTTTTAGTAACAAGATAAGTAACGCCCCTTGATTTTTGTGCTAGCAAAAGGCACATACATATGTATGTGTCGCTGGCATACAAAATATATGGGTGTTATGCATCTTTCTATTAAGAAGCCTTTGCTTAAGGTATAGTCCCTTAACCGGCTCAAGACCAGTTTCTTTATCCAGAATCCTGGCTAAGCAGATGCTGGTCTAGGCTCTCATTATTCAATTTACCTTCAGAGTTGAAAATTTAATTCACATACAGAGGCGAGGAGGAGCTTAAAAGAGCTAGGTTTCCCCACTTGAAGTGATTTTTAGGAAACTTAAAATCTTTCGAAACTGTTTTCCATTTCCCAGAACTCTTACTCAATTTCACAACTTAAAGCTAACCGACTTGGCGTTCCCTCAGCCTAAGAAGCGTGCTGCCCCTGCTGCCTTCGTTTAAAAGCTTAATCCTAGGGGAGAACCTTGAGCTACAACAACAACTACTAAATGACACTGGCGACCTCGGTGACCACGCCCACTATTATTCAAGCTGTCCGCGACGATGGCCGCGATGTCCTCGATGGTGACGATGCTGCTGGCGACGATGGTTCCTCGCCTCCGCATCCGTTTCGCTGTCGGTATCCTGATGCACACGATTCCGCTTCTGTTGGTGCTCCTCCTCCTCCTCCTCCTCGTCTTCGTCTTCCTCTTCATTATCATCGATGGCATCCTCGTCGTGCTCATTTAGCAGCAGAGGACTATCGTCGCCGAGTCGATTGGGCGGCAGGGCGCTGCCCGGAGTCGTGGGCGCCGACCGAGTAATCCAGCCCTTTCGGGCCACTCGTCCGCGGTTCACAAAAAAGCTGGCGCCGCTCACCACGCTGCTGACGGGACTCTTGAGCACACAGCGCTGTGCCCCTCCGGAACCCGACGATGAACCAATGGCCGCCATGGGTATGTAGAGAGCCTTGTTGGGCTGCGATTTGCTGCCAGAGCCGAAAAACTTTTTACTTCGCCCGCTGCTGAGGCCGGTACCGCCCGAGATGGACACCGAGGTGGTCAGGATGGGCTGGAGTACCTGCTGCGAGTTCGAGGGCGTCGACAGCGTGTGCTGCAGCCGTGGCTTGGCGCCAGTTCCGCCCAGCAGGAGCTGTTCGTAGCTAACGCCCGCCTGGAGCTGGCGAATCTGGTCGAGTATCTCGCGAACCTCACCCGTGGGGCTCGTGGCCTGCGGCGGCGATCCCGGTGTCCCGATGTTGGCCAAGCTGCTCACTCCCGAGGCCTGGGCCGACGGCTGACAGCAGTTCTCCAGGCTGTGCAGGGGATTGGGCTGAATGCAGCCGTTGCTGTAAATAACCGGAGTGCCGGATCCTCCGCTTGCTCCCGTTCCACTTGCACTCATTCCGCCCATGGCCAGGCTGCTGAGGGAGGCAGCCTGGGTGGCCGCTCCACTCTCTGCGCTCTGGGAAGCAGCTCCTCCTCCAGCACCAGCGTTTTCAGGCAGAATGCCCCCCGCCACACAGCTGTTGTTCACGAAGATGTCGCTCAGGCTGCTGCTGCTGTTCGCCATGTAGCGGAAGTGCTGATCGCTCTGGGACTGGAGGTAGCCGACTCCCACGCCCACTCCTTCCTCGTGGGAGGCGTGCAGCCGGGTGCTGTAGAGAGCTCCTCCGCCGGGAGCACTGCCCAAGGCCACGGTGGCATAGTGCTGCGCCTGGACGGGCATTACTCTCGGCTGGTAGGCATCTGGTTCCACCAGCTGGGACGCTGATCTCGGCAGACCGTAATGGTGCACGGGTGCCGTTTGTACCTGCTGTGCGGCGGCCGCCTGCTCCATGGAACGCAGATGCTGGGCACCGGCACTATGCCCACCGTGGGCATGGGCATGTGCCACATAATGATGCAGTCCCAGCTCCGGGCTGGCCGCCCGGGAGTACGGCGGCGGCACTAAGGTGTTCGCCTCGTTGGCATTGCAGATGAAGCTGGAGCTAAGCGAGTCGACGGTGCTGGCGGCGCTCAAAGATCCACCCGCGGCCGGTCGGACGATGTAGTTGCGGAAGTACTGCACCATCAGGTAACTGGAGCTGCCGTTGCCCTTCCCATTGCCCGCGTCGCTGTTGCAGGTGAAGACGAGTGGGTATAGATCCGGTTTGGAGGTCACCTGTGCAACAGAAAATGAAGGTATTAGAGGAATAATAATAATGTAAGCCCCCTTGAAGGCTCTCGAGGATATTCGCTGGAAGCATTTACCTCCGTGTAAGGCGGAGGCGGATGATGGAACGAGTTGCAGCGACTATACTGCGGAGGCGCGTAGCAGGATCCGGCGGAGTCGCCCTCAGATTGGGTGTGATGCTCGTTGAAGCCCCAGCCGCACAGAGTTCGTCGCTTCTTCCACAGCGAGTAGGCACACAGGATGGCCAGAATGATGGCCACGACCACACACCTGCAGGGAAAAATGGGATGCTGTCATATGGATTTTGTCTTATTACTATTATTCCGGATTCACTGCTCGGTTTGCAGCTGGCGCGACTGAATGAAGAAGCCCATTCTTCGGCCGGCTCTGACTGCGCTGCGACTGCCCAGGTGCGGCCACAGATGGCGGGATTCGTGTCCTGCTGTGCCCGTAATCGAATTCCGACTGAAATTTGTTTTGCCGTTTTCGGCGGCCGAGAGATGGGATTATGTGAGCAGTGCAGCGGGAGCGACGACTGTGGGCCGTGTGTCTCATTAGTTGGCATTGCCATTTCCATGGGTCCCCCCTGGGGAGGCACCGGCGGCACCGGCAATGGCAATGGCACTGCACTGGTACTGGCACTGGCACCGCTTGCATAAGCCTCCCTCCTCGACTTGACTCGACTTTTGACTTGACGCAACCCTGCAGCAGTGCCGGCTGTGGGCGCCACCTTTGCTGCCAATAATAATAATATCTCGCATGCCACACAATGCCAATCAGCTGGAGGTCCGCGCCCAGCCGCCCATCGGCCTTGCCGCCGGCCTCCGGGGAATTCCCCATCTACCAAATGCATCCATGACCATGGCACTTGTGCTCGTAAATTCGTAAACTCAGACTCTGGCTCGGACGCTCGCACTTACCAAAAGAACCAGTGGCTGATAAAGAACAGATTGAGGACATGCTCCGAGGGCGGCGGCAGAGGGCGCGGTCCGCCCTGGTACGGCGGACAGCAGCCCTGTGTGCAGCATCCTTGGCTGCACCCCTCGCAGAATCTAGCCGTCACCTGTAAATGGGTGAAGAAATGGGGAAATGTCAGCAAAAGGTAACTGATGAGAGGGCTTAAATATCTGAAAAAATGTATGCGTAGTCTTTGGGTATATGTACTAATTATATAAATTACAAGACATTGCAAATAGTAGCTCATATTGAATGAAGTAATTTAGGTCTAGATATTTTATTAAATTGTTTGTGTCAGAAAGAATCTCCAGCCTTTGCCAACTTTTGTACTAGTGATTTTTCACTGTGCAGCAATTAGCTCTCTGTCGTTGCAATTTAAAACAAAGGCAGAACAAACAGTGGGCCCAGGGCAGGGCAAGGCAAATGAAAATGTCATTGTCAATATCGCTGGGCCCAAAGAGGAGTCCAACAAGCCATAAACAACCAGCTGCCATAATAAAGCACAGAAATGGAAAGCAACTATGGAAATGACGGAAAATGTGCCCTTAGCCATACTGGCTCGAATTATTTCCAAATATTATTTATTTTGGGAATTTAATTATAGTTGTTGGTCTTATAGAATTCGTTGTCCCCCCTTTTGTGTTTGTGGAAAAATTAAATTTATTTATTGCCTTGGGGAACAAATCGCAATCAAATTCAAGTGCATGCAACATTCATGTGGCACTTATTTTTTTTTTTAATAATAAACGGTTGAAACTTGGCCAGCAGCTGAAAGGGCGGTTATTAGTATATCTTACATGTTAGTATATCTTACATGTATATTAGAGTAGAGCTATAGTATTCCTTCACATTTAGTTATTTGTAACGACTTTTTTGTATAGTTTTTTTTCTGGCAACATTTTTATAATACATTTATTGTTTATTTCTTATTTATTTGTATTTTACTTAGGACTTGCCATGTTCGCAGCCTCAAAAAAAAAAGGGAAGGCCTTGTATTAAATAATCAAATGTTTTTTCTTTTTCAATTTAGTTCAATGCAAGTTACCATGAACAGTTTGGAACAGGTCGTCTTATCGAGTTACCACCGTATGGCTCAGTTGTAAGTTTGTTTACGGCTTTTTTTTTTTTTTTTTTGTTTGACATACCGAAAAAACTGTGTAAATATGAAATGTATTTATTTCCCAGCGGGAAATGCTCTTCCGAACGCCAACGCAATTGGAATTTAATTTAAATTTATCGAATGCACTTACGTTTGCAGGCAGAAGCACCAGGAAGAAGAGGAAGAAGCAGGGCAGGATCCAATGCAGCGTGCGACAGAGGAGAGCGGGAGAGGCTGAGGAAGTGGATGTGGATGTGAAAGAGGAAGAGAGCCACCACATGGTGCTCTGTCGCAGCCGCAGTCGCAGTCGCTTGCTCTGCCCGTGCTGGCGCCAAATGTCCGGAGGGAGTGGGGGTGGGGGGTCTTGTTGGCTGCCCTCTCCTTTTCGCTATTTTTCCTTCCTTTCTTTGCAGCCTCCGTTTTCCTTTAGCCTCGTGCGTGATTTGTTCCTGCCTTTTGTTTTGTTTTCCTATCTATTTTTTGTTTTTGCTACTTTGCTGCCCCGTTATTTGTGCCACATGGTGTTGTTTTTAGCGTTGCACTTGCTCTCACACACACAGAACGGCGTCTTGTTTTGTCCTTGACAGTTTACCGTTGCATGCTTTTATGCGTTTGTTATTGTTGCTCCTGCTGCTGGTGCTGTTAAAAACAAAACAAAATTGTTGCTAACTTCGCCACATTGCATTTGTTGTATTCGTGAGAAGTATTATTTATATTATTCAAACACAAGCACACACGCGCGCATATAAGTATGTATGTATGTACATATATGTATATAAAATCACAAGCTGAGAGAGCATACACAATCGCACATACACAAACGACGCCAAAGAAAATTTTCTTTTCCTGTGACGCCACTCTTTTTACTCCGTTTACTTTTAATTAAAGCAACACTTATAAGCAACAACGGAAATAAAAAGTCAGCATAAGACGCCTTTTGGGATTGTTGTTAACCCGAAAATTCAAGGCATATAGAAAACAACAACAACAGCAGCAGCAGGATAAACGAATGCGACGGTGTGGGGATTGGGGATGAATGGTGAAATGCGAATCGCCGTGGAAGGCTGAATTCACCGTTAGCCTCGAACGTGGGAGCGCGCACAGCAACAACTGAGCGAGAAAACGAAGCGAAACAAAGGAGCCAGCGGATTTGTAACAGTAAATCAGGGCTGCCACAGCTTTCAAAGGCCCAACGCCTGTAAGCACGCTACGGGGTTGTCGCAGATGCTGACAACCCCAACAGCTGCTACAGTTAACAGCAGGTGGTGGGAGAGAGATGGCAACAGTGCGCATGATCCCAAAAGGCGGCAATTTTAAAGTTAACTTTTTGAATAAAATTAAATGAGAGTATTTTGTTCAAACTCATAGATTATTAATAAATATATTTATGTAACCTTGTAAGATGTCTTAGATAATTAATATTTATGCATGTAGGCAAGTATACAAAAAACATTTTGCAGCAAAACAACTTTACAACGATTTTGTTTTGTGAATATTTACGAAAATGTAGATGGAAGTAAAATAAAAAAAAAAAAAACAGAAAGAAATTCCAAAATTTAAAGTTAATATTTAACCAGCGATGCCACGAATAAAATGATTTATGTCTATACATATATCGAAATCATTAAATCTACTTGACTTTAAAAAAAAAAGAGATGCTTTTTGTGCCCTTGGCTCCCTTCGCCAGGGCTTTCTCCTTGGCTGTCATCGAGCGTTCCTTTAGCGGCGTGGGATTGGCTGTTGGCGACGTAACGCTGGTATTGGGATCCCCATCACTGTCCAAAAGACCGCTGCGTTTCAGCTTAGCCCCTATGTCGCTATCATTCAATTTGATCTTCTTTGAATCGCTGCCTTCGTCCTTTCCCGCCTTTGATTTCCGCTTCTGGGCAGCCGTTTTTTCCTCCACAATCGCCTGAATCTCACTGGGAACGTGCAGATATTCTTTGAGCAGATCATGCAAGTCGGCGTCCAGATACCGACCCACAATATCGCAGGCCATGCGCGTGTAATCCATCTCGCTGGTCGCATTCTCAGCAGACAGTTTGTCGCTGCGTACAAAATTCTGCGACTGGGCACTGTGGCCGCAGTGAACCTGCTTCTCCTTCAGCATCCCGGCCACCTGGCGGGTCTTCAGGGCCAGCCAGGCCAGGGTGCGCTCTTGGTTGTACTTGTAGAAACTCTGATCTCCGGACCTCTTCACCTCTGCCACGCACTTGAGGCTATCCGGGTTAAGAAACTCAGTTAGCAGGCGACTCGTGCTGGCCTCCTCCACCGCAATGTTGTCCAGCGACATCGCCCCTGGGTAAAAAACGATTAATATATATAATACCGAAATCCAACTCAATAATTGCAAACCCACTCTGTGCACAATGCTTCCGAAGGTGATGGATTGCAAGCAGTGTGGGATCCAGTGGAGTGGTCATGTAGATACGGCCATTGGAGCAGACCTCGCTGTTGACGAGCCAACTGCGGCGGGGTTCTGCATACTCCAGCAGCTCCATGATTTGCCCACTGGGATGGGTGACAAACAGAGCGTCCTTTCCTTGTCCCGGATGAAAAAACCTTTCCAGCTGAAGTCTGCGATCATCCGCATCGTTTGGCAGCAATTTCTGCGACACAAAGAGCACTTTCTTCACCGCCGAGGCAGTGGATTTCTTGGCAGAGGCCACAGCATCCGGATCCGGCTTGGGCTTAGTCGCTCGTGTCGCTTTCTTGCTCATTGTTTTGAAGTAAAAAGGTTAATTAAAAACGTAAACAACAAATGTTTCCCGCTTTTGTTAGCGATGAGATTCCTTTGACAGGCACAATCGATAGGCAATTTTGGTATATGAATACTATTCGATTTGCTTTTATTCAAAGTTGGCTAGAAAATATTATCTAGCTAGATTGGCCAACTAACGATCAGGAAACTAACGATCTAAGTAACGATCAGGAAATGACATAATTAATAAATTAAACAATTAATTAATTAATTCTTAGGAGGACACCGATGATCAAATGAGGCAGGTGTGACGATGGTGCCTCTATTTATACTCTCCGATTGTTTAGAGAAGCGCAGAAAGAGTGAGAGAGAGAGCGTGATTTCGAGAGATAGAGGGAGAACGAATATTTGAAAAGACAAAAAGAGTGAGAGGGAGAACAAGAAACAAAACTCTCTTTCAGAAGTCAAAGCCAAATTGACCGATCGCTTCTTAAGAAGAATGAATTGATATTGATAAAATATATGGCATTATTTTACAACTTTTGTTTATGTTTTTTGAATTCGAATTTTCGGTCTATTAATTATATTATAAATATTAATATTATATTATTAAGATTAAAATAAGAACTCCAGACAGTTAATACGTTTTCAAAATATCCAACTTGATATTATATGATTTTGCCAATTTTAAAAGAATTACATCAGATAGCAGTCTAGAAGCGATCGGATATTAAATAGGAACGTTATAATTTTAAACATATATGTAATTTATATTTATATTACATATAAAAGTTCATTATATCGAATAGGCAACCTCCAAAAAAATACAATCCCCTCAAATTATCTTTGTGTTTTTATTAACCATTAAAATACAATGGATCTTATTGTGCCAGTGCACACTGATATGTAATAGCAGTACTAGCATATGGTAAAAGAGCAGTATCAGTGGTACGATTAAAGGCATACCTTTTGATTCTGTAAATGTATTAATTTTTCAAGCAGCCTTCTTCTATATAAATGGCTTTGTCAGAATTATTCAATTTTAGAAATCCATATTAAGGACACTTACATCAGAACAAAAATATCTTTTTTGATACACGATAACATAAATAAGACAATGGATCAGGAATAACACATTCTGGACATTTTCAAAAAGGTTAAAATGGACGGATATTGTTGCTCTTATTTAAAATAACGGAATGGTCCTTTGTGCATGCAAATAGTTTTTAAAAGTAATGTTTAAGTGAAAATATTTTCAGTATCAAAAAGGTTTTCAGCAATAGCTGCTGGATGGAGACTGGTATAAATTGATTACATTTTTGTTCCTATTTTAATGGAATGATATTATATTCGATAAAGTGCAGAGATTTTTAAGTGAAAATATTTTCACAATCAGATTCGGATTTTTGGACGGATATGAATTCGTGGAGTTTTAGGTAAAAACATTTCCACAAGCTAATTCGTTATCCTTTATGTTTTCGTTAAATATCGGTTTGAATTCCTCCTTGTGGGGGAGCGCTCGGTGCTCGGTGTCCTGGCTGGGGACGACGCGGGCGGCTTGGCTCCGGTGCAAAGTAGGATGACGGCGAAGGAGCTGATGGGAGGGGCGCCGCAGCGGCTTGTGCCTGTTCCTGATAGTAATCGTCTCCGTATTCGCTGACCTGGCGATTGCTGATCTCGTTCAGACGCTTGTAACGCTCGCGACGCGCCTCAATCATGTACAAAATACCAGCTGGCATAAGCAACACGGCTCCAACCACGCCCAAAGCGAATGACCAACCCATGTCGTTGTTCTGCCAGCCGGGCATCCAGTCGCGCGAGTCTCCCTTGGCACCAAAGATGACCACGGCAATGAAGCCGAAGATTGAGCCCACCACTTGGCACGTTCCCACTGTCAGCAGCAGCACAACGTTGCGGTCATCGTCGCGAGAGGTACGCAGCAAAGCCAGGGTCAGCGGCAGGGCGATGAGGCACATGACGAAGCAGAGCGTTGCAAAGAACTGTACGGCTACGTAGAAGCCGGGCAGCAGGAAGTCGTGTATGATGTAATACTCCTCCTCGAACACCCACATGCATCCTTTAAAGCGGTTATCGAAGAATCGATGGATATCTTGGAAGTTATTAAAGCAAACTTCCCACAGGCCTAGGTTTGTGAAGCGTGGATTTTCCAAGCGGCCATCGGTAACCAGCCAATACGGCGTGGAGAATGCAATAAGGAAAAGCAAAAAGGAGAACGCCGATAAGCCGAGGGCAACTTGCGTGTTGCGGTTGGACGCCCCCATTTCGTTAAAGTTTTAGTTTAAAATTTTCGTTTAGAGTTTCACTGTCGTCTTCCAACTGTTTACCAAACACGCCCTACAGTGTGACCAAAGCTCAAAAAAGAAAACGACCGATCAGTAATCATGATTCATCAGTAGGGAGGAGTCTCAGAAATTTTTGAAAGCCGAACTACTTTTGGCATACACCGATAGTTAGGTTAATTTACTTTTATTCGATATCATCGGCGCTAAGTTCAACTCAAACCAACTAACTTATTTTTTACTAAGATATGCCATAATTTTATATTTTCACTTCATTTTCCGATTATGAATTATAGTATTACGCACGGTATCCAGCTAGAAGAAAACTGTTCCAAACTAGAAAGGTGCTAAACAAATTAAAAATTTTCCGCTGCGTGTCAAATTTAAGAACTGCATACCGTGCTTCAAAAATATAATTTATTTGTGGTATATTTAAAAGTATTTTTGTGAGCCATGACAGTATTATTCACCGCTATCGGAATGGTCCCACTGATGTACAGTTCGAACTTGAATTTACCTCCGCGTCCTTTTAAGCATTCATACACACATTCGATTCCATTAAAATTCAGCCCAATTAGCAAATGTCTTATCTATTCTGAAAACAAGCATATAAGAATCATACATGGAAGCACACGGGTTGACCCCAGGGAAGGCGGAGATCCTGGAGATGACGGCGGAGAATGTGGACCTGCTGCATACTATGTGGATGCGTATGTTCGACATCAAGACATGCGGCGAGTACGTCCACAAGCTAAAGGGCCACGTGCAGAGCTTCTTCACGGATCTGCTGACCGAGTCGCGTGACAAGGAGCAGACGATCCTCGACGAGATCGCCGGACTGCGAGCAGAGGCCACCGACCTTGCACGCCTGCTCCACAAGTCCACGGACATCGGTGAGCGGCCGGATGACGTTCCTCTGGTCATATGGCAACTCAAGTTTGACAAGAGCATCCAGGTCTTGCGCGAGGAGCTGGTCAGGCAACGCGCCGAAGTCTGCAAGCTGCTGCGCCAGCAGGAACAGCTCTGCGAGGAACTGGGCGAGGTGCCACTATCCCTGCAGGCAGATCCTCTGCCTCTGCCGGAGGAGATGGATGCGTTCCGGGATCACCTTGAGCACCTGCGCGCCCAGCGAGTGTTGCGCCTGAAGGAGATGGATCAGCTGCGCCAGAGCATCAAGCAGAACATGAAGCTGCTGGAGTGTCTG
>JAEIHY010014428.1:0-42425 GCA_018904565.1 Drosophila tsacasi | reverse complement strand
CCCCGGGGATCGGGAGTCTGTCTGGTAGACTCCAGGGGGAGATGGGAGATGCGCGGTGCTGGGCGATGGCCAGCAGCGTTGCTCGGGCGTGGGCAATAAATTTCTCATTCGTATCGCATTAATTACTACAATATTATCAGCAGATACAGCCGAAAGCCCGAGCTACACAGATACTTTGGTATTATAAATATATATATATAGTATATTCAGCACCGCTACACAGGGCGCTGTTGCTGCCATATTGGAAATGGGAGATTCAAATACAGTCAGAAAAACAAGAGCGAGAAAGAGGATGGAAAGCATGGAAAGAAAAAAAATTTTTTTATCTATTTGATGGAGTTTCTGATTTAATTTTAACGGACAGGCGATCAAAAACAATGAAGGGGAACAACCGGATAAGCTGTCATATAGAAAAGAGACAAACGGACAGAAGGACAAATAAACATAAGGACAGACGGACAAACGGACAGGTGGACTAGCCTAATGTTGCTTAAAATATAGATGAATGCAAATGCTATCTTCTGGGTCCATTTTTTCAACAAAAACAATAAACTAAACAAATTTCAAATTATATCCATATATCTATGTATATAACAAATTATTTCTCCCAGTGCAAACCCAGAGAGACCTGAAGAGAGCTAGAGAGAGACACAGAGCAATCGAAAAGCTTAGCAGCAAGCTTATAAAAGTTACACAATCCGTAGAAGCGAGACACACTCTTGAGATCCTTCAACGCAGACACACACACAGACTCCGTCAGACTCTGGTTTATCAGATATAGTATCTGTATAATTTCACGAAGATAATGCCAACACATGGATCATGGTGATCTGCGATCCGTATCTTTGCCTGCGGCAGGATCTCTCTCTCTGCCTCTCTCTGTACCGTGGCTCGGACATCCAATCCGTGTACGATAAAGCATAATTCGTAGTGCTCGTGGCCTCCTGCATGGCTAAGAAAATGGAGAGCCTTATGCGATCCACACAGATCGATCACACCACAGACTGGACAACTGATAACACTTCACTTCATTTTTAAGGCAATTTCCATAAACACTTTACCGAAAAAAGGAACGAAAATCGAACGAAACACCGACCGAGATCGAAACCGAGACCGAAAGATACTCAGATAATTTAAGTTTAAGCCGATTAGGCGCCTTCTCGGTTCTTTCGGAGAACAACAACATTAAAGAACATATAAACAAATGTTGCTATATGTAAGTAAGCCTATGTATCAGCTCATATATACATATATATTTAGACATATATATATATATAAACTTGATGCTGTTGTCGACCTTGTGGCTTTTCGATATCAACTGAAAACCACTTTGAGCGTTCGATAAACTTGTAGCGCCAATTCAGAGTTTTGGAGTGTGGAGCGGAGCGGAGAGACTTAAAAATAACAACAAATTAAACGGCAATAACAACAACCAAAGCAGCAACAACAAATTAAAGCAAAGGCAACAACAACAACAAGCTTAAATACAAGAACAACAGGGCGACACTGTCGAAAGCAGCGTATGAGACGCTGAATTGTGTTAACATGTTTCTTTCTTGTCTCCTCAACGTCGTCTCTGTCTCTGTCTCTCCCTCTCTCTCTTTCTCTCTCTTGCTCACTCTGTCCCCATGTATATCGCTCTCTTTCTGGCTGGCTATATCGCTCTCTTTCGCTCTTGAAAGCCTCCATCTCTGCTGCAGGTAGACTGCGCAGGTGAACAGGTTTGTTTTTGTATCAAAATGTCCAAACGCTGTTGCACCTTTTAATATTAATAATAATAAAATGAGAAGCAAGAGACCAAAAGGCAATAACAACAACTAGAAAATTCATTTGATTAGCTAAGCGACTTGGGATACTCTTTACTGGGGTTTTGTGAGGCATATACTAAGGCTTATTTAAAGGTTTTTTTGAATTTTACTAAGTGGTTAAGGTTTTATCTCATTTATCATTTTCAATGTTTAGTTTGAAATATTTTTGTTTATTTTTGTCTTAAATAAACTCAATTAAAAAACAATTCCATTAGAAAATAATATGAATTAGGAAATGTATAATTTAAACTTGCACTTTATGTTTAACCTGGTATCTAAATCTGCTTTTATAAAACATATAAGCTTGAATGTTTTCTTTTAATATCTACAAAATATAAAAGTTTCATAAGTTTATATACCTTTTATTGTAATATTGCATCACTTCCCCCTACAAAATAATAATAATCTGGTTTGATTCGGAAATTAGGAAGCCACTCTACCCTATTCCCATTTCAAATATGTTGAGATGAATCTCTTAACTAAATGAAAACTAAAATGTAAAGCATTTTATTAAGTTAAAACCTCCAAATTAAATTCTATTTATACTCTATTATTTATCACAATTTTCCTTTAATTAACCCATGTACCCCGTCTCCAAGAAAGTGTATAGAAATGCTCCATTTGCAAGCGCATGCGTGACAGTGACTTGGGGTCTGTGTCTCTGCCCGCTTCATCGCCGCACCTCCTTTTGGCCCCCGGAGGCTGTGAAACGGCGACAACAGTAAAAATATTGAAATATTGTCAATCAAGGGGCTAACCTGGGGTGGGGACAACTCCGAGATACTGAGAGACGTCAGGGGGAATTTGTGGAGAGACACAGTCGCGTTCTATACAAACGATAAGAGCCACTAAAAGTGTCGCTATTTCCCCGATCCGAAATAAAAAACAAAAAATTAAAATAAAATAAAGGAGGAAAAAACCAACCGAAAAAAACGAGCAAAAATATATGTTTTACAGCTCAGAAATTTAATATGAGCGGCTAAAGTGAAAGTAAGCAGAGATGTGTGGGCTATATATATACTATATATATATATCCACTCGCGAGAGTGACCGCGAACACTGTCATATCAGAAGGCTACACCCGAAGGTTATCCTTGTGTATGGAAATTTCACAAAATGCATTCGCATTTCGCACAATTTGTGGGGTTTCCGTACAGCGTACAGCAATAAGGAAAAGGTCCCTCTCTCTGAGGGCACTGAGCAACAAAACTAGGGCCAAAAGTATATGGAAATTAACCAAAAGTCCATATATGTATTAATAATAATACCTAAGTCTATATAGGTTGGGGAACTTTATGCCTTGGCAAATGTCAAAGTTTGATATTTTTTTTGTGGAAGAACACAACGCGAACGATTTCGTCATTAATTATTATTAATTTATTTTCATGGCCATCAAATATTATTGCACTTTAAGCTTCGCTTGAATACGAAATTTGTTTTCTTTAAAACTTTACGTAGGAGATTCTATTAATAACTCCATCAAATGTCAAAGGGTAATTTGTATAAGAAAGGAAATGCAAATTTCAGTATTCAGCGTTTTATGACGTCGTTATCAATTTAGAGATATATTTTATGGATTATCGATGTTGCCTGATTTTTAGCAAATTATTGAGTGACTATAATAATAAATTTTGTACATTTAGTAGTTGGTTTTAATTCAGAAGGAAATAATGCTGTACTTGGGCTATAAATCCAAATATTAATTACCCAAAACTGAGTTTCCCAACATATCTAGTGATTGTTGCAATCCCGGGAATTGTTTTCCGTTCGGCAATTAATGGGATTATATATGTATATTTATGAATCCATATTCCGCTGTTGCATAACTCTTCGTGCGGTTAAATAATGGAAAAATGTGCATAAACAATAAAATTGTTTTATTGCTTAAATGGCGAGAATAGTAAAAACGTAAAAATCGTACATTGCTTTGCACTCAACTCAACCGAATAATCTGGCTAATTCGGGGGGGATCGTAAAGGCTTTTTATAAGCCACTCTCGGCCTGTCCCGAAGGCTGCAATTTACCAAAATGCAATTTCGTTGGGTTTTTTCGCTGGAGCTTTTTGACATTCGGATGTTTTGTTTAATGGGAGCTTAAAGCTTAAGAAAGGGGTACCCTGTGGAAGAGTGTATTTTTTTGTGTTAGACCTTTTCTTTCTAAAATATTATATTTTGAAAATTATTTGTAGGTTTTCTGTAGGAAACGCTGTTTTGTTGGATTATTCAAATTCAAAGGCGAATTTATCACGAAGAAACTTTACTTTTGCATTTGTATTCGTAATTAGACTAATTATTTTATTAGAAGTAGTTTTTTAAAATTAATTATCATTTAATGTGTTATGCTTAATTCTAGAACTGGTTGGGATTTTTAGCGATATTTGCTTCAAAAGCAATTTTAAAAGCTTTAAAGCTCCTTCGTTTTTAGTTTCTGTTTTAGTTTTAAATAAATTATCTTTTTTTTGGATCATAGAACCTTTTTAACAATAGATAATGCAATTAGCATAAATTTGGTGCTAGTATTAGTTGGGAATTATATCACAATTTGTTTTAAATGTGCTGACAGGCTTTTTGCAGGATCGTTTTGGCTTTCTGACTTTCTATAATATATTTTAGGGATTAAATAAGCATAATGAGTAACTTTGATTCCTTTTTTAACAAAAACTATAATTTCCCTGAATTATCCTTGAATTTTATTAACACCTTCCACCCATCTGCTTTTGAATCAATACCCTGCTGCATGGTGTAAATTAAGACGCTGCAAGGGATATGTGTTATGCGGTGACAGACAGACAGACACAATGGAAAGGATGGCTCGAAACAAAGGTCAGCCGGCCTGATATATACAAAAATGGTACACAGTTGCAGCTTGTGCCCCATCCCCATCTCCAGTCCAAGCCATCCCCAGTTCGATCTGTCTCTGTCGCCGCTTTAATTTGACTTTAATGAAAACGTGGCAAGCCGAACACTTTTGGCAAGCAGCAGACAGACGTTGGATGTGCCCGGGGATGGGTACGGGTATGGGGATGGGTATGCTGCGGACTAAGATGTGGCTGTGACTGTGGACATGTCCTCAGCTGCTTATCATGGGGGCCAGCAAACAAAACAAACTGTACATCAACCGAGGCCGAGATCCGAGCCGAGAGAGTGCGAGGCCAAAGCCAAGAGCAACACGCAAGGTCCAGCAAACGGGCCACATGCCAAAACCCAAACCCAAACTGAGTCCGAGTCGGAGTCTGAGACTGAGACTGAGTCCAAATCGAAGACGAAGACGACGTTTGCTCGGTCCATATGCGGAAACGCAATTTTGTCGTTATTTATGGACCTTGCCGCGCATGCAACATGCACGCCGCGTTGGCCAAAACCAACCAGGCGATGTTGCTGTTGTTGCAGATGATGCTGCCGCTGCTGCTGCTGCTGCTGCAGCCTCTGCTATAACAGGATGGGACATTGGCATTAGAACTGTACACTGGAAGAAGCAGGATACTAGGGCTGGAAAAGAGATTCTTGGTTTGAGAAGCTTGATTTCTTGAAAAGGATAACCATACCCCTTGAGATACAGAGATTTCTGGAGCAGATGTAAAATAATTTTAGCCTTTTGTTACTTCGAAATGATATTGAAACCTTAAATTATCATTTTGTATATCGACTTTCGCATTAAATATTGATACAGTATCGATATATCGATATTTTCCGCCACAACTTACTCAATCCAATGATTATGTGGGAAGAGAAATAGTTCGAAGGATTAGAATATTCCATAAATTAATGGATAAGTTCACTTAAACAAAATTGCAAAAGGAAATTTTCTACAAAAATCAGAAATCTATAAAAAATGTAATCTTCCTGACTTACTACCTCCTTTTCCTCGCCGTGTAAGCACATAGAAGGAGGCCGAGGAGGAGTGAGATGGCTCGCTGCAGATGCAGATGCGATGGCGTTGCCGAGATGTCCGAGCGGTGGCCGTGGTGCTGGCGATCCAAAAGATCCAAACGATCCGAACGATCCAGCAAGCGATGCAACAACGATCCAAACGATCCAAACGATCCATGCAGATGACGATGACTTAGTTGCTGCTGCGAGGCGGCACCTTGCTCAAGGAGGCTGCGCTTGCATCTCACCTCGCTAACGGTTCTCTATTAGATTAATTTATATTCAAATTTTTATTACCCGCGCATACCACACCGCCGCCCGGCAGAGAGAGACTGCTCTAAAATGAATTGCCAGGCGGATCGGATGGGATGCAAGGAGCATCAGGGAGGAGCCGGAGGAGAGCTGGGTTTCCGTGGTGCTCGTGGAACTCTGGGTGTTATTAGCTCTCGCCTACTTGCACATTCGATGCACGCCAGAATGCCAAAGTTGTTGCTGTTGTTGCTGTTGCAGGGGCAGCAATAACGTATAGAATAAACAGTTACAACGGAAGCTGTCATTCCACTCGGGGGAATGGGAATGAAGCTGGGGTTCCATGGTTCTGGGGAGCCATTGGGGAACGGCCATCCACCGATGAGGATGAGGATGAGGATGGGGAGGACGACTCCCGGCTTGAACTCAATGTTTGGGCCATGGAATGGGTAGAAGCCAGAATGCGCTGGCGTTGCCGTTGGCCTATCGCAATAATTAACAGTAAAATGTGAGCGCGCGCGCGGTGCAAGAGCGGTTAATTCAAATGCATGAGAAATGCAAATGACAAACATTGATTTGAAAGGACCAGAAGACCGAGGAACCAAAGAGCCGCAGCCCCACCGAATGGCAGCCAAAACTCTTTGCCCCTCTGCCACTGTGACTTAGACTGCCACTGCCACTGCCACTGCCTGTGTCCCCAATTAAGATGTTGATGTGGTAACCGACCAACAGACCCGACCCACTCTTCTGGCCCGCCATGACGAGGGCAATTAGTCGAGATTTATGTTGCCGATAGAACAGGCGCTCCAATGAATAGTTAGAGTGGAGTTCGAGTGGGCTTAGGGATATCGTATTATATGTAAATCCAGGATAATATCCGTTGTAAACTTTTGAGTAATTCTTTATGTTTATTTGGACTCTTTCTGGGTGATTCATATTGCGTTGAAGATTGTGACCAAGGAGGGTAAAAGAACTGTAGACTTAAACTTACTAAGAGGGTAAATAATAAAAGTTCTACAAGATATTTTTTAAATGAACTGCTTAAAAGGAAAATACTTTTCCTGTCAATAGCTTTGCTCTTTGCAATTTTTAAGAAATCTTAATAAATACTTATTTTTAAGTTATATCTTGAAATTATTCAGAATATCTCTTGAAATTGGCTATTCTTGTTTAATAATTTGGCAATTTGCCGAGCCCCCCTAAATCCTGTATTTATTAACACCAAATAATAAATCAAAAACAAATCCTCATCATAAATCCACACATATAATGATTTGAGATCCAAACGTTCTTAAGAATCCTTTACTCTTTTTTGCAATAATACCTCCTACCAAGCAGGACTCGAAGAACCCTAACTGCGAACCCCCCAAGAGTCCCAATTAAGCCACTAATTAAGGGGCACAACATAGCCCTTAGTAAGACACAAAAGGTAGCACTTGGCAGAAGAACAACCCTTTGCCAATAGCTACCAAGACGACCCCTTGTGAAGCTCAACGCCTCTTGTGGGCAATTAAGAGTAGGGTCAATGAAAGGGTCAATGAAAGAGAATAATTTAAAGCTTATTTTGTATCAAAAAGTTTAAAACAAAATACCTCTCTTAAAATGGAAAATCAAAAATATTCATTTGATATTCTACAATGACAAGCATTCAAATAAGCTTTAGAATTTAACATTATTTTAACTAAAAAGATCTTCTGAAAGATTCCAATAATTACTCTAAATTTAAAGTTAATAAGGAGTTTAAAAATATATTTTTTCAGATACAAATTGTGTGAACAAAATATTTACTTTGAAAAGCGGCCATAGTAAAAATCGCTCTAGTTTTAAAATCAACCACAAAAAGTGTCTAAAAATTAGCAATGAAATTAGAGGGTAAATTCATCTGCCAAATTTGTATGGCATACTTTTGGGCACCTTTAAAATAGATTTAAAATCTCAAAAAATTTCTTAGGGACCTCTAAATATTTCCCAAATTTTTATATAGTGATTACAATTATTTAGCACTCACCTCTGCAGATGTTCCTCCACTCCGGCGGGCAGGGCACCGTCGGCCACTATGTAGACTGGCTGTCCGCCGGCACCCGTGGCGGTGGCATAGGGAAGTCCGGCCTGGACAACGACCTGACCGTCGGAGACCAGGCTGCCAATGTCGCTGCCCGAGTAGATCTCAAGACCCTTCTGGTCCGTGGTGGAGTATATAACCGTCTTGCTGCCGTCGTTGTAGATCAAATCGATATGCTTGTCCGTCTGATACAAGTCCGGATCGAGTTTCTGGGGCACGGACAGGTGGGGCAGCTGCTTCACCACCCCATTGGGGTCGGAGGTGGTGTAGATGATGGACCCACCGCCGGCGGCGGCGGCTGCTGCTGCCGCGGCAGCCGCATGCTTTTTGTGGTCCTCATAGATGTCCGCCTCCGTCTTGATCACGTTGCTGTCGTTGCCGCCGCTGTAGTGCAGCACGGAGGCGTCCAGGGGCAGGGGCGAGGTCTGGTAGACATTGCCCTGACCATGGTCGTTGTTCATCTTCTGGGCCTGGTTGTACATGGCGGTGGCCACCGCATTGTCGTTGGGCATCAGCTTGGAGGGATCGCTGACGATGCGCGTGAGGATGTGCTCGCCGGCCTCGTTGCGCGACAGGATGTGGTGCTCCCCGTTGATGATCTCCCGCGAGATGATCTGCTGCTGCTCCCCATTGGGGCCCACGACGCGGATGATCTGATTCTCATCGAACTCGATCTTGGCCAGCGGCTGGTGCTCCGTCTGCTGTTGCTGCTGCTGCTGCTGCGCCTGCTGGTTGCCCATTTGAGCTGCAATCCGGGCATCGATGGCATGACCCTCGTCGGGATTACTGCCGCCTCCGCCACCTGGTCCGCCATCCGGTGGCATCACCACCTTCGGTGTCTCGTAGATAAAGACAGCCTCCTTGTCGTACAGCTTGGAGTTGTCCGTGTGCAGGTCCAGCACATTGACATTCGTCATGGTGGCCAGCTCCGGCTGCGGTGAGTCCGGCGATCGGTGCATTGTGGTCAGGAGGGGCACACCGTTGGGCGCCAGCGGTGAGCTGTTGTTGTTGTTGTTGCCTCCTCCGCCGCCGCCTCCTCCGTTGTTGCCTCCGCTGCCCTGCTGGATGGGCGACAGAGAGGCGTCGCTTAGGATACCCACACCCACACCGACCCCCACGCCCAGGCGACTGTGTTGCTGATGCTGGTGGAGACTATGGGCGTGATTGTGGCCGTGCGAGTGGCCGTGGGACAGCGAGAGCTCGTTGGACGTGATGACGCTCGTTGTGGCGGTGGATGTGGACATTATTCGCTGTGGCTGTGGCTCTGGCTCTGGCTCCAGCTGCTCCTGCTTACTGAACTAATTTGAACTGGAGTTGGACTTAACTTCCGAATTGCACTATGACTTGGTCATGGACTGGTCATCGATGCCGGGTTCTGTGAAGGTTCAAGTTGCTGCTGCTGTTGCTGCTGCTGCTGGCAAGTATAAACATAATAAATATCACTGATCAACGGATTGATGGAAGGCACTTCGTTGTTGCTGTAGTTGTAGTAGTTAGTGGTTGCTCCAGTTCCAGATGGATAGTTTCTTTGTTGGATTGATGGTTTCTTGGTTCTTGGTTCTTCGTCTTGCTGGTTGGTTGTGTGGTGTGTCGTTGCTCGTTGTTTCAATTACTGCATTCTATGGCACTAAGGAACTTCCTTCGCTTCGTTCTCAGCTCAGCTGCAATTAGACGATGAGACAATGGTCATAATTAGTACCAGTTGTGGGAAAGAGATATAGATTTAGCCGATAGAGTCTGTCTATGTGGGGAGTGAAAGACAAACTGGAGCAAAAGATCTAAGATCTTTAAGTTCAGGTGTCAGAACAACAAAAGAAAGGTGTAAACTGCCGGATGATACAGGTAGTAATTATTTATTATTAGACTAAGCTGTACAAAGTTACTTATTTCTTTTAATTTTTTTTTATATGAATATGGGATGAAAATATCTTTAAGTCTTTTATTCTAGAAAGAATTATTCTATAAACAGCATACAGCAGATATTATAGCTTTATTGTTTTTAAAGAGCTTATCCACCCATATAATTAAATAATTAAAGAAGTAAAAAGCTTTATAAAGAAAATGAAGGGCACTGCACTTAGTGTAATATCTATTTAAAATAGCATAAGGTAAACCCGTCATTGAATTAATACAGAACCTACTATTCTTTTAAATTGACCAAGCTCATAATTATTTAAAAAATTTCAATCACTAAAAATCTATACAGGAAAAATCTCTTTAATAAAATCTCCAAATTACTCTTAAAAGTTCATTACCCCCACAGTGCAAACTCCTCTCAGTTGTCACCTTTTAAACCCCATAAAAGCCCGCTAATACAGTGTGAATCATGGCCTTATGCTGTCTGTGGGGTAATTCCCATTTAGCATTTCCAAAGGCCCTTTGCCAATCACCTTTTAATTTTCACTTGTCGTCGTTGGCGGCAATTGCCAAAGAGATCGTTCAGCAACAAAAAAAAAACAAAAAGGCAACAACACAATAAAAAGTGGCATCAGTCTGGCGGCAGTCTGCTTGGCGCCCACCCCCTCCCCCTCTCCGGCAACACACCCCCGCCGTCGCACACACTCGAAGAAAAAACGGGTTCAAACGATGAGCACACACAAAAAGCAGCCGACAAACGAACAAACAAACAACAAAGGCGGAAAAGCGCAAACACACAATACAAAAAAAGCAAAAGGCACACACAAAAAATGGGAGGGAATGAAGGCAGGCAAAAAAATAAATAAGTAACACGTGGCCGTCGAACTAGTTTGACTCCTTCGCAAATGTCAAACGTGTAACTGCATAACTCAGCGCGGTTCATCAGCAGCGGCAGCGGCAGAACAACAAACACAACAAGGTAACAAAACAGGTGGAAGAAGCCTCGACGCCAGCGGCGACTGAGAGCGACGGCAGAGAGCAGCAGCAACCATAATTGTTTTTTGTATTTTGTTTACTGTTTACAACGGGGCTTTGTGTGAAATTAAACACAGTACTGCCTGTATATACTACAGAGGCGGCCGAAGCAAACCAGTCAGTCCATCAGCTGTTAATAGTCCAGAATCCCCCATCTCGGCCGAGTTAGCAAAACATGTTTATGAGGGATTTTGAAACCGAAACCGAAACCGAAACCAAACCGAAACGCAGCCCAAACACAAAACAACAACATCGAGAACAGGTACTACTCCACACCGGTAGCAGCAGCAGCAGGCCCAAACAACAACAGTCGGCCAGTCACAGCTCCAGCTCAATCCTTGACCTAATCCAGAAGGCTGACTTTCTGGTTCCACGCCAAGTCAAGCCGCCAAGCCGCCAAGCCTGCCCAGGTTCAGGTTCAGCTTCGGCCTCGGCTACAGGTCCAGGTCCAGGTCCAGGTTCGGACCAGTGCCATTTCCCAGTTCCCAGTTCCACCGATATTGTTGTTTGATGATAAAGCCAAAAATTGCTGCTGCCGCCAGAGTTCACACTGGTGGTGCTGCTGCTGCCGATGCTGTTGGGATGTGGATAAACTCGTTTGTCAGCCCAACCCGGCGAGTTCACGACGTCTGACGACCGACTGGCTCCTCGCCGGGTTCCGTTAGTAGGTGAGGTCAGTGTCATGCGGCGGCGATGTGCGCCTATAGACTAGTTTTTTTTTGGCACTGACCACCATCTGAAGCCACCTAAGGCATCCCACGCGGGTGTGGACATACCATGCCCCAGAGCAAGTTGGAATTTTTTAATTAAACTTTGTCCAGAGGTTGAAGCAATCAAGAATTTATGATTTTGGTTTTAGAAGGGTTTTCCATACCAAATTTGGTATCTGTAGGAGGAATAGGTCCTTAGATATGTGGGTAATGATCATGGAATATAACAAATGATTGTTTTTTTCGAATTTTAAGGAATAGATCTAAACATTGCAGACTGAAATCTTCTTGAATTCTTGGAATATATAAAAATGTCAATGAAGTTTATGAAATTATCTAAGATACATATTTTATCCCTTGATAATCTATTAAAATCCATTGTAAAACCTTATTTACATTCGATTCTTTAAATCGATTTCTTTCTAAGGTCATTCTTTTGCCTTTTCCAAGCTAGTAAACTTCCCAAACGTGTTGATAATAACCAACCAAAATTAATAATTACTCAAACATGGCGAATTTCCTATGAAATTCTCTTGAAAACATCCAACATCCGATCTGCTTGACTTTCTACGCAATTCGAAAGGCAATTAGGAAACAATTAAAGCAACATCAACACCCTGGCTCACAAGCGATTCCAGCCATGGAACTGGGTCATCCGTGGTCATATCGTAGCCCAAAAGACCAGCCACATGGAGAAAGACCCTCGGGGGATCGCTGGCCCGGACCAAACTTTCCAACTTGCCGCTTGAATGGATGAAAGATGAAGTACGGGAGTGAGGAGTACGGAGTGCGAAGATGAAGGTGGATAGATGGATTCTGGCCAAGACCCATTACTCATACGGTGGGTGCAAAAGAAATCAGCGATCGGAGCGAAGAAAAGCTGGACAACGCCGGGCTGTACAGATAGCCAACGCAAATGGGAAGCGATGTGGAGAAGATAATCCCAATTAATCTCATAGAGGAGATTTGTGTGGCCAAGAAGTAAGGGAGCTTTCTTAGCGAAAATGGTTATTTATAGAGGGATTATAGAACAAGAAAAACAATTTAGGTTAAAACAACGATTTTAAATAATTGTAAACCATGAATAACATTTAATTCAATGAATTATTTAAATATAACAAGAATTAAAACCCAAAGTATCTATTCACAAGAAGAACCTCCATCTTTCAAGTTAGTTTTCGCATTTACAATTAATGACTTATAAACATTTATGGCTTACTCCCCCGCAATGATAATACCTTCAATTATTACGCTATATTGCGCGAGATTTACAGCTATTCGATCGGAACAGGTATTCCAACAAAAGCGTAGTTGAGAGTAGGAAACTAATGGGCAATTACTGTATTTATTGGCTAAACAATAAATTGTAAATCAAGTTTAAACTAAGCTAGGAGAGAGAGAGAGGGGCAGATCAAGATCACTATAAGGAAATCTTTTGCAGCGAAAGCTATTTGCATATTTATAGCTGGCAGAACCTTGATAAATTGGAATGTATAGTAAATTTCCTTGAGGGTAATATATCTTGACGAATCAAAATGATTTAGATTTCAGTCTCAGAGATACTGATTAAAGTTCACTTCCAGACCCTGAACTACTGCTAATATTTTGATCAAACCTCAGAAACTGTCCGCCCACGCCAGCTTCTTGGTTACCAAAGACACATAAAATACAATCGTGTATTTACTATATGTTGTAAATTAACCCTCTCTTTCAATTTGCCTTCGATTCTATCTATCAGTTGGGAATCATCATCACCACATGTGAACACATATCCCCCCGAGATCTCAGACAACGCCTACAACGCGAGATCTATGGGCCCGGACTCCCTATTATCCAGTGACCACCTTTTTCCCCTTTAATACCAACGATCTTAGATACAAACGTAGTGGAATACCAAAAGCAATTCCATTTCCAATCCCATTAAGATTTGACATAATTTGAAATTTGGATTTTACGTCTCCTCTACCTTACTTAGGGAGAAGACGGTGGAGAGGCGAGGAGCGAAGAATAGCGGTGGCGAAGACTGGGGCGGGCAAGAAAAGACAAGAGAAGAAATGCGCAGCGTAACCCTAAGACATCAACGGTCAGAGTTGCGGGCATCAATAACCAAAGCCAAAGACTGGAGACTGAGGCTGAGGCCGAGCACTGGGAATTGGTAGAAGATGCACTGGGAGAAATTTATGATATTTCAACAAAACATAAGCCTAGTATAAAAAATATACATGTTGTATATTTTGGTATCATATTTAAGTGCTTTTCGAATTTTTTTTTTATACTGTTTAAAATATCAAATAGATAGATTATTAATCTTGATACAATTATCCTTTTTTCTATAAAACGAATATAAAAACAAGTAAATAAATAAACCAATTAAATTTAATAAGTAATATTCCTACCATTAATACCAAAATATAAAATACCCCCATAAACTAACAATTACCCAAAAGTCCACCCTATTTCTCTTCCTGTACAATGGAAAGGGGAATGGCAAAGGGGCATAAAGACGAAGAGTGGGAGAGGCATGGGAATGGGGATGGGGAACCGCTGCAAGAGTCGGGAGTCGGGAGTCAAGAAGGCCCGAAGAAACGAAGAAAGGCAAAGGCGAAAGAAAAGAAAAACAATAAACGTTAACACGAACACGAAAATAAAATAACTCTCTCACGAAGTTCCCCTTGTGGCCCGCGCCTGTATCTCTTAGTAGGTGTGCGCATGTGTGTTGTGTGTGTGTGTGTATCTCACGGCTGAAATGTAACCGTGTTCGTGTCCATGTGTGTGTGTGCTGCGTAGATGTTCATTTTACTGTACCATAATCGCAGCCCCAAATTGATCACCATCTCACATCGCGCACAAAAGGCAAAAAGACAACGAAAACTAAAAATCATAATAAAAAGAAGAAGCCAAAAAGAACACAAGAATGAAGAGCTGGAGAATGAGAGGCCGAATGTCCAGGGGGAAACGTAATCAGAAAACACACACACACATGAAAGGGGCAACATCATCGAACAATTTCGAACAAGAAGGCAGCGCAGTTGCTGCGCTGTCGGCGTCGACGCCGACGTCGAGAGGCGAAAAAACACCTTTTGATCCCTTTTCGCTCCCACTCTGTTCTGCTCTTGCTCTCTGGATCCCTCTCTCTCTCGATCTGACTCTCCCGCTCTAGCACAGCATTGTTGGCAACACCAATACCTGTGCGCCTTACCTGCTGCTGGTGCTGCTGCTGCTGCGCAGCGGCGACTACGAAATAAAACCAAACAAAGAGGAATGTGTGCGCGAAAGAAACCCACCAGCAGCAACAACAACAACAACAGTAACAACAATAGCAACAACAACGTCATAAGCAATGGCAACAAAAACAACAACAACATCAACTGAGGCTGGGAGCTCCGAAAGACTAAGGCTACGGATACGACCATGTCTGCACAACATACAGGGTGTCCACTGTACCAGACCATCCAACCGTTAATAGTAGCAAAAGCAATAAACAACCGCAATGAAAGGGTTATAATTTGAATTAAATGGTACTTTTAATTGATTTCGAGTATATTTTAGTTAATAACAACAGTGAAAAGTGGAGATTGGTTAACATTTACCTCTGATATCACCCAAGAACTTTATAGAACCTTCTTTAAATGAAATACTTGCTATTAATATTGTAAATTACAAATTAAAATATATAGAAAGTATTTAAACTGTATGAAAAATTCATCTATATCCAGACTAGGCTAACACAAAGTACAAAATATTATATTATAATATTATATTATATTATTTATATTTTATATTTTTATGTATTTAATATATTTTCCTTCTGAACTCAATATATAAACACTAATATAAAATTTAGACACGTTTCAAGAAAACTCTATAAATTAATAAAATATAATAATGTTATCAAAATCTAGAGTTTCTAAAATTGTTTCCGAAATAATATCCATAAAATATAATTACTAACTACCACTATCCTTAATCACAAATAAAACGCCAGAAAGGTATTAGGACCCAATTAAAAACCGATTTATAGAGCATTTTCAAGTACCCAATCCTCAGGGATGCTCTTGACAATTACAAATCTGCACTTTTAGTTTCAAAAAGTGAGCAATAAAACTGTAAAATCCTTAATTCACACATTTATAGCCTTCTGTTTGGAAATCGCAGCTATTGTTTTTAAATCCCCGGTGAAGCCTGACCTTTATAAGCCCACAATGCACCGAGGAAAATTTTAAAGGATAAAAATAACATTTTGATCTTTAAAAATTCAACATTAAATATTCAAATTAAATCTCAAAAAATAATCTTGTAATACGCAATCCCAATTAGTATATAATTTTCCTCAGAGATTTAATGTTATATTTGGCGTAACGCCTTCACATACATTAATGTGACCCTTTTTTCGAAGTAATGAAATATTAATTCCACATATTACTTCCTTCATATTTTTCCCTATATTTAAGTCAAAATTTCACCTATATTTTGATATAATTTAATATTAGAATGATAGCTATTTTTATGTAAAATTTTGTACCCACTTCCTAACCACGTCTTTCTCACAGTGTAATCCCTGCCTGAGCCGAGCCAGGGCTGCAGCCTGATGCGTTTATAATTACTTCTTGGTAGGCTGCTACTCACTTTTGGGCCGTATTGTCCGGATCAGGATGCGGATTTTGGCACTTGGTGAGGATCTATGGCACTCGAGCGGGCTGGAACTGTGTAACTGTGGAGCTGTTAGCTCTGGTGGCTGGTGGAGTCCGGGAGGCTGTCTGGATCCGATCTTAAATGTTGTTGCTGGTGGTGTTGGTGGGGCGATGTTGCTCGTAGTTGCTGGATGCTGGCTGCTGCTGGTGGGTGCACCTTTCGCCACTCTTTGTGCTGCTGCTGCTGCTGCTTCGGCGGCTGTTATTGTTGTTGTGCGTCTGGGGGCTTTTAGCCTGGCTCTCTGGGCCTTATGGCTTGCACAATGCCTGGCTTTTGGCCGCTTCTAATGCGCCACTCTTTGTGGTATGTGGAGCTGTTGCTGCTGTCGTTGTGCCTGTGCTGGTGCTGGTGGTGCTGTTGCTGCTTGTATCGTTGGCGGCTTGTGCATTTTGGCTCAGCATTTTAGCAACATTTCGCCAATGTTGCAGGGATGCCAGTGGACAGATGGGGGGGACTTTTTTTTGCTTTGTTTATTGTATTATTCACTTTTCTACACTTTAGTTTTCACGCTTTTTCCCGCTCGTCAGCTAGCTTGTGTGTTTTGTTGGGGCTGCTGCTGCTGCTGTTGCTGTTATTAATCACTATTTTTATTTTGAATTTTATTATTCGCTGTTCGCTCAGCTTTTTGATGGCGTCTCACGCACACACACACACACACACTCCGAACACTCAAAGCACACACGCTCTCCGAGAGACTGGCACACAGATACAAAAACTCATACTCGCGCACTATCTCACGCACACACTCTCGGCTGGCTGTGAATATTTTTTCGCTTTTTCAGCCTTCTCTTCCTCTTCGTGGCTCAAATAATACCTGTGTGCGCGCGCCTGTGTGTGTGTTTTATTTAATTTCGAAAAAGTTTAAGCGCGATTTCTGTGTTATTTGTTATTTGTGTGTTTTTTGTTGTTTGTTTCAAGGCACTCGCGGCTTAAGCAGTTATTTATATAGATCGGTAATCACTGATTTGGATATTTATTTCACTTGCGAGCCTCGGATCGGCATTAACTTTTTGACTTTCCGTGTGCGCGGAAAACTTGTCGTCGCTGTCGCTGGATCTCGGCTCTCGGCTATAATGCCCAAAGAGTCAATTGGAGATTGTTCAACTGTTGAATGTGCTGCTGCTGCTGGTGGTGCTGCTGCTGTAGCTGCTGCCTCTGCCAGCGTCTCTGTCGCCTTGCTGGTATTGGTGGCAAGGTGCTGTCCGTGTGCAGGTGAGAGAGCGCTCGATTATTATTGCTTTTTATGGTTTCATCTCTTTCGTAACTGATATTTGAGCGAGGCAGCGACGCGGGCAGCAAGCAGCTCTGGCAGCGCCACTCGAATTCATTCGAATCGATGATGTTGTGTGTCTACACTCCGAAACACAGACACACACACGCACACTGGCTTACACCTGAGTGGCAAACACAGGTAGCTACCCTTTGCGTGTGTTTTGGTGCACCTGCAGAGAGGTGCGCGCAGCAGCAGCAACAGCAGCAGCAGCAGCTAAGCTAAGCGGGCGCAGGTACAAAAGACTTAGGCCACGAACCTTCTGCTGCCCGCTCAAAAGACTTAGGCAACGAACCTCGGCGGTTGTCTTGCACGTGCGGCAGCGAGAGCGAGACGGGGGAAGGAGTCCTCACCCGCACTGCGGCTCAACCGCTCCTGCTACGTTCATTTCGCTGCTCCGCAGTCCGGGCATTGCATTCATTATCGAAAATTCGAAGTTCGCCTTTTCGAACTCGTCGCTGTTCTTTTTAGCCACTGTTGTTGCCATTGTTGTTGCCATTTGGCTTGTAAGCCGCCGTCGCGTGAAAGTGGTAGTGCAATTCAAGCATCAGGTAGAGAAACACACGCACACACTGACAACGTGAGAGAGAGAGAGAGAGAGGGATCTGGAAGAGAGATAGAGAGCGCCGCATGCCAAGAGAATGCACAGGAAGAAATGGTTTACAGAAAGCTAAAAATTAATTTTTTGGCAATTAATTTTTTTTATAATATTATATAGATTTAAATGTTGAGAATTATATATTTCTGATAAAAATATATCTTAGACAAATTTATAAAGAATTTGAATTTTTTATTTATAAAAATGTTTTTGGATTTTTATCTTTACCAATTATTTTGCTTCCACTTTTTTTCTCCGTGTGGCATACGTAAAATAGTTGTGCATGTACCACAAACGAATATAGCGAATACGCCGTGTAGCTGCCGCCACAGCCTCCGATCGTTCTGGCTCTCCCTCTCAGGGTCTACCCCTCTCGCTTGCTCCACATGCCCGGGCCTGGCTCTTGGTAAGCCTCAGTCTCCGTCTCAGATACGATTCTACGAGTACAACCTGGACAGGCAACGGCAATCAGCGGATCGCCGCCGGACGACGGACAGACTGATCTTGTGTGCTTTCCGCCACGGCAAAGGGTGTCTCCCTCGCTCCCGCCCGCGAGTTTGTCCGTCTCTGTTTGTCGTTTGGCGTGGGCACACGCGTGGTTTTGAAGTTTATAGCAGGGGGTATATCGACTATATCGGGTATATCGAAAGTAAAATCCGATATGATACAACCATATATCGCACTCGATATCATATCGAAAATATTGTAAAGTTAAATATATCGAAATTTTATCAACAAAATTAATTTCTTTGTATTTTTTTTTGCGTTTTGTTTGATATAAATATAGTCCAAAGTTTATTTTATTATTTGGCATATTTCGATGTATCAAATTGAATATAGACTTATGGAAATAAATAGTCATTTTTAAATATTTATTTATATATCCACTTTTGTTTAATATATTGATATAGTATTGATTTAATGATATTTTTTATAAATTTTAAGTTAATATGATTTTACATCCCGCGGAGGTGGTTCTCTACAGGGTGTAAAATTCGTATGTAGACACTGCAGTGCTCTTTTTACATGTTGGCGGCGCTTTATGTAAAATAAGTAAACAAAAATTTGAAATTAAATTTTTAAATAAACATTTTTTTTTAACAATGATTTTAAAACTATTACATTTGTTAAGTTTTGTTTAAAAAAATAAACACTTTCAACTTGAAATAAAAATGTGAGCCGCAGCATCAAGAAGCACTTCTGACAAAAATTATAATACCCTGCAAGGGTATACAAATATATAGATCTAGATCTATATAATCCTTAGATAGGTTTCCATTAGGCCCCCAAAGAATCTTGTTCAGAAAGTAGTACAATAACGAGTTCAAAGTTCGAATTTGAGTTTTATTTTCATGTTGGTTTATTGTTGCAATATATTAAATGTTTAAAACTAAATTTAGGCTTAGTTTAATCATTTTGTTTTCTTTGTATTTATTGATCTTGCCTTGTTTTGTTCTTTTTTTTATATTTGCATTTACTCATTAGTTGTTGATTTTTGTAATAAATTTTATTTATGCTTTTTAACTGGTCGAAACTTTTCACTAATGCTTGATTACGCTTGTTTTTGTTTAGTTTTTGTTTTTTTTTTTGTACATATACTCTATGTAAGTAGTATATATATGCATGTATCGTGTGTAGTAGTAGTGTGTGTGTGCGAGTGTGGCCGTGTGTAAAACTAATAAAAACAAACAACAATCGTATTTTAAACGTACTTATATTCTGTATATTCTGTGTTCTTTTGTTCTCAAAAAGTCTTATTTATCATCTGTGTCCGTACTGCAAAGCAAGAAACCGAAGAGAAACATTCATAGGCAAACATTCCCTTGCTCCTTCCAGGACCTTGTTTGTGTGTGTTTTGTGTTTTTTTTAACCTGATTGCCTAAAATTAATTTAACAAACCATGGAAACTGACGGGGGTTTCGGTTTCGGTTTCGGTTTCGGGCCTTCTCTACTATAAATGGAGCAAAAGCGTTTGTCGAATTCTCAATTCCAAGTAGCAGCCTGAGTTTTAAAGGACTAGAAAGGAAGCAGGTGAGTCTGAAGAATAAGAGGGCCTAACAAACGGGATTAATAAAAAAACTGATATTTGAGGGGAACTGGAAGATGCTTAAATGCTAGTAAAGTCAATGTTGAAGTGTTGCTGTTCTGTTCTCTGTTCTGTTGAGTTATTGGTGTCTTTGTGTCGGTATGTTCCTGTCTCCCTGTGTCCCTGTCCATGTGTCCCTGTCAATAGATGCATTAAAACTAGGCACACCAACTAGCTACGCAAAAACATTCCCCGGCTCCCCGCAACCAAGGTACACACAGGAATCGCTTGTACTTATTTGTTTAAAAACATTTTTGTGCCTTGAAAACACACTCTGACAACCCAAAAGTGTTAACGAAACCAACTTAAGATCGAAGAATACACATTGTTAACTTTTTTCGAGCAGTGTTTCGCCGTAATCCTGCCCCTAATTCCTCCTCATATTTTTCTGTGTTTTTTTAATTCTTTTTTGTTGTTTTTTTGTATTTGTTTTTAGTTTTCAATTCGACAACTTTGTTTTTTTTGACTAAAATTGTAACATAACCATACTTTTGTGTTGTTTTTATCCTTTTTTTTGTTGTTGTTTTGTTTTTGTTATTTATAATACTGTTCTTCCATATATATATTTTGTAAGTTTTGTTTGTTAATGCAGAAATGGGATAATGTGAGAGGAAACTCTTGGAACTTTCGCCTGGCATTATATACTCGTATTATCAGAGGATATATGTATCTCTTGCAAAGATCTGATTTTTTGTTTTGTTTTGTTTGTTTTCTTGGCAGTGATATTGCGAAACGTTCTTCTTTCGACTTGGAAATCAGCTCTCGACATCGAAATAATATATAGTACACGTTATAGTTATGCGATTTGTTCCAGCTTGTGTTCTTTGGGTTTCCTTCGGATCGTTAAGACGTTACATGGGGGTTATATAATGGTCTGTCTGGTTCCAGAGTACAGCTCAAGGATGGGACTTTGTAGAGAGAGAGAGAGTTGTCGGCCGCCGAAAAGGACTCGATCCTCAAGGGGCCTTATAAGAAAGTAGAAAGTGTTGCGTGTTGCTTGCCGTCTGCTGTGGTATTTACAAAATGCTTCGATGTCATTACTCGTATGACCTAAAACGATTTCTTCAAAACTAGTCAAGTGTTAAATGTCTCTATATATCTTCTGTATATATATCAGTATATATATATATATATATGTATATATAAGTTTATAAATTTATGTAATACGTTTAAAAAGATTTTTTGGTTTCATTTCGGTTTTGTTTTTCGGTTGTTTGGAAAAAGTATTTATGTTTAAGTTTACTTATCGGTTAGCGGGTTCCGTAATCTTTGTTGCAATTTGATTAATACGTCTCTTAGATCACTAGTATTACAATAGATGCTATTTGTGTCGCTCGTTTCGTGTTCTCTTTTTTGTTATGTTTCCGGAACCGCTTTTGTTTTTGGAAAATGCTTTCTGTGGTCGCTCCTCTTAGCTCCTCGTGGCTCCTCTTAGTTTAAACGACTAACTCTTTGGTTTGTTAACGACTAGAACGTAAGTGGGGAGAAGGAATCCGTTCACGTATAATGCACATCTCGTCTGGGTCCTTCGCCTGGATCCGATTATCCTGGTTATTCGGGAAACCGAAGCTGCCGGAGCTGCGCGCAAAACTGTTAAATGGTTCTACTAATGGATACATATTGCTTAGTCGATTGCTGCAGCGCCGGTGCCGGATGCGTAGGAGGAGGAGGCGGTAACGGAGGCCCAGAGAAATACTAATGTAGAGCAATAACGGAAATCAACACAGCGCGCCATCTGAATCCGATCCTGGCCTCCCACCCGATCCTCTCTAGGTGGGACTATCCGCCTTGGAGCCGGCATTCGAGTTGTCTTGCAGTTGAGCGAGTGTCTTGAACTTTTGTGAGTTTAGGAATCTGTTGAGAAGAGATAAATAAATAAGCTAAATGTCTTACATTAAATCCCAAACACTCACCTCGGATATGAGTCTCTGTGCATCAGTGTGTAGATCTGGATTTGAGCTTCGTCGAAGGTGTGCGTCGTCGGCTCGATCATGTTTCGGTTGACGATCTCGCGTACCCGCGAATCCAGCGACACCTCCCGCGGCGACAGTATCGAGATGTAGTCCTCGTAGATGAGGCGCGCCTTCTCCTCCACAACCTCCGCGCTGCCCTCCTTCTTGAGGTCCTCGCAGGCCAGCCAGAACAGGATGTTCTCCTCGCTGAACTCGCTGCGCAGGAAGTTCTGGAACACCTTCCGACCGGCTGTGAATTATGTACAGATATTTAACGAATTAAAATATAAGGGAGTTCACTAGGACTCACCTGAGCTCTTCATCAGCTTGTCGAAGCTCTTGCCCCAGCTGCGGATTTCCTCCAGTGTGGGTCTGAAAAATATATACACATGCAGCTGAGTATATATTTAGGGTTATGGGTGTTCCATTAAACTCACTGTTCGCCATCTAGGAATTCGGCATTAACGAGATCCCGCTTCGTGGGCGCATTTTCATCGGCATTCTTGATGGCCAGACTGCAAAAGATAAGGAGGCGAGCTTGTTAAATGTCGTTATATTTTGATTTTACAACCCATCAATCACCCTTTAAAGTAGACTACGATTTTATTCATCGCCGAGTTGCCGCTCGCTCAGCCTGACTCATTTTTAACTGGCACAAAAAATAGCATAAACGTGTAAATACGGCAGACACCCGATAGAGTGGACCGAGATAATGGATAATAATGGGAGATAAGTGTCTGATGTCATGAGGTAATTGCAGCTGACATATCTATGAATAATCAATATAATTAAAATCAATCAATCAATGTTCCAACACAAAAGAAAGGTCGTAAAAGGGCATTATTTTGCTTAAGATATTTTCTTCGATATTAATTTTAAACTCCCGTTATTTAATATTTAATATCGATATCAATATATCGAAGTACCACTGTACTTGGGCTAATGTCACATCGGTTTTAGGTTTCGAACACCAAAAGACAGACAAGGACAGCGCTAGCTAAGTGGAGCCGGAGCACTCGGCTCCGAACTTGACAAAGCTCCGTTATCTTTTCCGACTGACAGTTATCAGAGCGCCCCGCGTCCCACACCTCCCACTCTCCCATGTGCCCCAATGTCCCGTACCTAATCAAAGTCACACAGCCGCGCTCACTACACACTTTCATACATTCAAACATACATACGTATGGACAAACGTACATACGGTACATTGTACATGTATATGAATCGAATTAGATGTGTGCCAGCGGGATGGGGGTATTTTTCGGGGCGCCCAGTTCTGGCTGCCAGCACTCACAAAGGTGCGGAGTAAGAGGAGGAGGAGGAGCAGGAGGAGCAGGCGGACTGCGACAGGACTTTCGGTTTCATTCACGAAAACATGCAACACTTGGAGGAGTCGGAGTCCTCCGCGGAGGAGCCGCCACATACTTATTTATATTTGATTTGAAAAGTGCCCTCCAGAGAGCTTTTCGCTGCCCGACGACCACGACGGCGACGCGCGTTGCCTTGCTCCCGGAATTGTGAATGAACGCCGGAGAGCGCGCCAGCAAGCTAAGAGAGGCACCAAAGAGTGTGGGGCCAAAGAGCGAGCACAGCAAGGAATCAAAGGGGCTCCAACACAGAGAGAGAGGGAGCGTGAGCTTTTGAGCCATATGAGAGGCAGCGGCATTGCCAGCTGACACGAAAAAGGGCCATGTCCACCTTTCCTCTTCCAATTTCAACTTCCATATCCCATGTCCGCGTCCATGTCGATGTCCATGTCAGTGGGCATAGCCAAAGCCGAAGCAGTAGTTAAGGCCATAGCAATAACCAATGGATGCGGCCATATCCATGACTGCACTGGGCGAAATGAAGGAGCTTATGAACAGGGAAATATGGAATTTTAAAATTGAAGTCGTATATTAGGTAGTTAGGACTTATTTAGTTGGTAATTGGACCTAATTAACACCTTTAAAACTAAAGATCTTTTGAGATATGAGAATATTTTATGGCATTAATAAAAAAATAAGGTTGAAACAGCCATACATCATTAAAGATCTCAAAGCAATTGAAAATGCATGCAAAAGTATGCAATAAAATATGTTAGACACTAAAAGGACCTCTTTTCAAGCTTAAACCCTTTTGTAGCATACTTTTCAAGTTCATTTCATTACAAAATCAATTCCTCACAGTTTTTTTTTAGCTTCCCTAATTTCTCTACCCTAGAAATAACACCCTATTTTTCCGAGTGCAATCCACTTTGTATGTTTGGATGGAACTTACCACTTGGCCCTGTTGTCACGGTTTCGGTGGGTATTGGTTTGGTGTCGGCGTTGGCGTTGGCATTGTGGTGGTCGAGCAACGTCGAGTCAAGGCAGAGCGCGGTAACGAGAAAGAATTGATTTCATGTCAGGGGCTTGGAGCATGAGGACAAGTGGGTAATGTGACTATCACCAGGTACTTACCACGAGCAGGAGCAGCAGCAGCACCAGCAGAAGCAGCACGGCTTCTGCGACTGCGGCCGCTGCAACGTGGCCGCATTGGATTCCTGCAGCACATTGGACGTGGACCCGCCGCCGCCCACAGTGGGCGATACTCCGCCTAGGCTACCTCCTCCTCCTCCTCCTCCGCTGACTATGCCGCCTCCTCCGGCGCTGCTTCCTCCGTTGCCATTCCCGTTGCCGTTGCCATTACCATTCCCGTTCCCGTTGCCGTTGTTGCCACTGTTGTTGGCCCCGCTCTGCTGGGAGGATGCAGTCATGCCGCGCAGTCGACAGCCACTGGGCAGCTCTGAAACGGTGCAGGACATGCCGCTACCTGCAAAGAGGCAGACAAATCGAAACGTTAATAAGACAGGTGAGTGATTCTCACTCAGGTGGGAAGGGGAAGGTTTGGTGGGGAGGACTATCGGTGGAAATCGCAGTCACACGGCAAAGAATATAACCGGGAATTGGTCATCACCTAGGTAAGGTTCTTATCGAAAACTACATATTTAATTGTTTAAATGAGTAATATTCTTGATTTGGGCATGCTTTCGTTGTCTTTGTATTAATTATTTTGGAGCTAATTGAGTTGTTACTAAGATTCTGATAAAAATGGAACTAAATACTATTTATTTATTTACTATTTAGTAAATAGCAAAGGTATAGATATCTTATAATCCACAAAAAAGGGTTTAAGGTTAAAACAGTAAAGTTACTTTTCTATTTAAACAGGTTTTTAACTTTAATACTTAATCTCCAAAAAAAAACTAGTCTTAATTTATCCCAATTTTAAAAGAATATTTAAATAGACTGTATTTCTGCTTAGTAACTCTTAAAAAATTCAAAATTGCTAATATTTTCCGAAAAAATATAGTTTACCAGGATAACTTAGAGATAACACTAAGTTTAGAATTTAAACCAAAGTCTGCCTGTTTTAAGTTAATATATTTAATGTCTTTTTGACTTTGAAAACATTGAATTCCGTGTTCCAAAGCTTGGGCAGTATTTAAAAGTATTTCAAAGGTTTAAAAAACATATGTAGCGCCGATATATCTGAGATAATATAGTATATTAAGCAAAAATATAATTTTTAAAGGTTGAAGGCTCACAAAATATGGTGATTTATATTCAGAAAGTAATTACTTAGATATCTGTAATTAATATAGCCTTAATGTCAAACCCCTGACATTCACCACATTTCCTCGCTGTGCACTTGCACTTACCCTAATTTATACAGGTGCCAATATTAATTAATACTCCTAAAGGTCAAACAACGGCTCTATTTAATTTTATCTGCTTAATAATGATGTGGTCTCGCGTTCATTTTATTCCTCAATCAATAACAAATCGTCCAGGGGCTGCTTGGGAAAATTCCGTTTCTTTTCTCGCCGTGCTCGTACACTTACCTGCCCTTTGAAAGTTGAGGTTGACTCTGGCGGTGGCGCTGGTAATGGAGCCGGAGCTGGGGGTGAGAAGGGAGATGGTGATGGGCGCTGGAGATGGGTGGTGATATGGTGGCGCTGCCCCAGCTGGCGGACCGCCCACTGCCACTGACCTGCCCACTCGCCCGTTCGCGCGACCTCTTCGCTCACTCTCTTCGGGTGGAGGAGAACGAGGCCGTTACGTATTTATGTTTTTGCTAATAATTTTTTATCGAAAGTTCCCACTCTCCGTACTCGCTTTCGCTCTCTCTCGCCCGCGCTCTCTCTCTCTGGTGCTCTTGATTTTAGTTTTCGTTTTGTTTTATTTTTTCTCAGCTTTTCCTTGGGGGATTTTACATGCCTTCTGCCTGCTCTTCTTCTTCTCCTACTTGTGCTGTGTGGTTTCTGCTTCTGTATTTCCCAGATTTCTCGATATTCGGGGAGTACGAATTTGTGGAATTGCGGAAATATCTCGGATCAGGTAGGTAGGTAGGTAATCCTTATGCCTGGTACTTGGTAACTGGTACTGGTAACTGGTCCTGATTGTAATGGTTGCTTGGTGCTCGGTCCCTGCTGCTCCTCTGCTCCTCTGCTGCTCTCCTTTCGCTGCTTTCGCGTGGGCTGATTTTCGGTTGCTTCTGCTGGCTGGGTGGTGCGGGGGTGGTGGTGGTTGTGGTGTTTTTGTTGTTGGTAGTGCTGCTGCTGCCTGCGTATGGTGGTGCGCGCGGGTGGTGGCGGTGGCGCCTACGGCATTTACATTTACTCCGCTGCGGATTTACGGGCGGAAATCTATGGGGGCAAGAGAGATCCTATGGCCCCGTTAGCACCAAGGGGCACATTTCCACGGTGTTACGAAATTTATGAGCAGCTGGAGCTGCTAGCTGCTGCCTTTTATTTATTTCTTGTGCCCGTGGTCATTACACTGATGTGTGTATGTAGGTGGCAGCATTGTTTGGTCTGACAGGGCGTATGCGTGATTTTTGCTGGAGTCGCTGATGCTGCTGATGCTGCTGATGCTGCTGCCGCTGCTGCTGCTGCTGCTGATGTTTGGGTTGCTGCTGCAACAGCTGCAACATGTAGGCAGCTAATTGCACTTCTGGTCGTTGCACTTATCACAAATCAGCTGCTGCTTCTGCTTCGCCAGCTCCTTTGTTGACCATCTCTTCTGGCTGTCCCTATCTCTATCTCATTGTTTTCCTGCTGCTCGCGAGGATTGCGGGGGAGGACGACGGCGACGCGCTCGCTGGTATGTATGTATGTATGTTTTTTGGGAGCAACCAACGACGAGTACATACGAATTTTTGCCACTAGAATTGGATTCGAAATCGGAATCTGTGTGTGTGTGTGTGTGTGTTGGTTGCGTGAGAGTATGCGTGTAGTGTATATTTTTCTTTTTTTTTTCGCCCCCGAAATTGTTTTGCTCGCGCTTTGATTTTATATTTTCCCTTTTCGCTGGGCTTTTTCGAAATTTCGATTTCTTGTGCGCGGAACTGCAATTATTTCTCCACCTCACTGGGCCACTTTCACATCCCGATTTTCACATCTCGCCCTCGGCCATATTTTATTATTTTCCTGCTTTTTTCACGGGGGCTGGCTGCCATTCGATTCGATTTCTGCGTTCTGGTGTTCTGCGCTCTGCGATTTTCCTTGCTCAGAACAGAACGGAACAGAACGGAGCGGAGCGGAACGGAACCCAATCCTCGACAGGTCGGAGCGACTCGAGATTCTCTCCGCGACTGATTTCCAAGCAGTGCCGTGTCGCCCAGCTCTTGATTTTCCAATGCGCGCGCTCCTCTACCCAAAAGAATGCCATGGATGTGTGTGGGAATCTTGGGGGTTGGGGGGCGGTCAGGAGGAATCTCGGCGCGGGGAGCGAGCTGCGGGCTCCAAAAAGGTGGACGGACGACGGGACAGAGAGAAAAGCTCGCCCGCATAGCTATACAGTTAGAATTCCTGGTGGTACACACCAGCAAGGCGCACGCGAGAGAGAAAGCAAAGCATGTGCGACGAAAGAGAAAAAAGCTCCGCTGGAATCCCCAAAAAGCTTGCGCCGCCTTTAGCTTGGCAACTTTCGGCAGGGTTGCATTCGTGGCGGGACCTTGATTTCGGGATCCCATTAACTTTTTGGAAGCCCGCACGTTAAAAACTTTGAATTTTGTCTCTTCTTCCAGAGCGATCTGTGCGGGTTTTGGCATTTATCGTTATAGTGGATTGGTATGAGTGTAAAGTATCAAATCAAATTCTAAATAAGTATTCTATATAAGAAATTTCACTTTTAAATCATTTATTAATAATATAATAAAGTCCCCGAATAAGACTCATAATTTTCCTTCATTAAAAATTAGTATATGTATTTATTTACTAAAGAAACTTCACAAAAACTGTCTGCGGAACCAACTAGCTTATGGGGGTCGCAGCTCCTAATCTATGTGTACAGCCTGATGGTGCAGTCGGCGCCCGTGGAGAAGACCCATGGCTGCACTGGATGCCAGCTCACGTCCAGCACACCGAACTCGTCGCGCTTCTCGTGCGTCTGCAGCTTCTTCAGCGGAACAATCAATGGATTTTGCAGCAAGTCACTGAAATCACACAAAAATGTTAACGCGGAAACTCTAAAGAGATACGCCCGTAGCCACTTACTTGTAGACCATGCCGTGGGAGACAATCACAGCCTGGTCATCGCTACCGGAGGCAAAGAGCGGATAGCGGAGATGGAAGGCCACACTGCGAACGGCATTGCGATGCAGGCGCATGGTCTGGTAGGGTTTGGTGGACAGATCCAAGTCGAACCACAGCATCTTCTTGTCGTAAGTGGACACGAGCAGATTGTCGCCCTTGGGGTGGATGGACATGCCCGATATCCACTTCGAGTTGGTCAGCAGCTTCTTCACCAGCTCCTGCTTAACCAAGTCGTAGATGCGAATGTTGTGCTGCGTCTGCAATAGGAGAAATACCGAAAAGGTAAGCAAGAAAGCTTCGAGGAAGAGGTACTAAGTCAACCTACCGCCACAAAGAAACACGGCTTGACCGGATGGAAGAGCACACACTGGATGAGGCCCTTGCTCTTGGAGAATGGAATCTGGGAGCGTCGCTTGGACAGCTGGTGAATCAGAGCCGATCGGTTTGCGCCCTCTGGCATCACCGTGGCCAGATAGTCACCGCGGCCGTGCCAGGTTACCTGGCGAATGGGTTTGAAGTGCGTGATGACCACACGGACGCCCTTCTCCTGCTCGTCAGCCTCTGCTGTGGACCACTGCACCGCCACCTTGATGCGCTCGCTTTCGATGACATCCTGCTTGGGCGCCTCGGCCAGCAGGTCGTCGGTCTTCTTCACCAGCACCTTGTCGCCCACCTTGGGATTGACCAGCAGCAGTCTGCTGCCAGTGGCCACCGCGATAATGGAGAGCTTGGGATTGGGGCACCAAGCCACGCAACGAACCACCTCATCGGTCTCAATGGTGCGAATGCAACGGCCCGTAGCGATTTCCCAAACTGCAGGGGGGAACACACATTAAATTCTGAAATATATTCTGAAAAATATAGCGAGAAATATGACTCACTCTTGACGGTTTTGTCGTCCGAGCCCGAGACCAGGTACTCGCCCTTGGGCTCCACGCTGACGGAGCGCACCAGATCGGTGTGTCCGCGATAGACCAGACTCTCCACCGTGGGGAAGGGCTGCAGGTCACGCGGCGAAGGCAGCTTGGGGATGAGGTATTCGGCGTCAATGTTCAGCTTGACGCGCTTGGCACGCGGACAGAGGTACAGATCCAGGCAGCGCAGGAAGCGCTCGCGTAGGTATCTCGAGTAGGCGGGCACCTCGCGCAGCGACTTGAATTTCTGGGGCATGAAGTGGAGCTTGCGCTTGTGCGGCTCGTCCTTGAGCTTGAGCCACTCCTTGGTCTCCTTGGCGTCGAACAAGTACTCGGGCGGCGGATTGTAGGACTCGGCATGGCCGGGCAGGTCGCGCTTGGGCGCCGAGACGGGGTCATGAATACGACGCATGTGCTCGCGACTGGTGTCCGTCTCCCACAGCATGTAGAACTTGGGGCCGCGCTTGGCCTGCTTCTCACGCTCCACCTCCTCGGTGGTCTTCATCCAGCCCATCTTGAGGGCGTGCACCATTCGCGAAACGCGCTTCTTCTCGGACACGGAGGGCAGGAAGGAGCGCTTGTGGTCCGGCACGTTCTTGATGGGCATCTTCTCCACCTCCGAGGTGAACCATTCGATCCAGGGAGCGTACTCATCGTGGTCCTCGTTGGCAATTCGACCCTTCGTGATGCGCTTGATCAAGGCAATGTCCTCGTCCGTGAGCCGCACCTCCTGACCGGTCATCGGATCCTTCACCGAGCGCCAGAAGTCGGGATCCTCGATTTTGCGCAGGAACTCGTCGATGCGATCGCCCTGCTGCGGCTTCACTATCTTCTTGGCGTCCCAATCGTAGCCGATGTGCTTGTATTCGTCGTACCAGTGCATGGGTATATTGCCCACAGTGTTGCGTATGTCCTCCTCGTCGGAGGTGTCCGAGTCCTGGTATTCCGGCTTGGAGAGATCCCTTCTTGGGAGCTCATTTGTGGTTGATTTCTCTAGGGCGCTGCTACTGCTGCTGGGCTTGTCATCGGCTGGGATTTGCTTGGATGTACTGGCAGCCTCTTCCTTTCCCTCCTCCTCGGACTCATCTTCGTCATCATCCTCCTCTTCCTCCTCGTCTTCATCGTCGCTTTCTTCATCGTCCTCAGCTGAACTGCCCCCAGCTTGTTTTCTGCCCAAGTAATTTCCCTCTTCGTCGCTCTCGAACTCCACATCGTCATTGCTGTCCGATTGGTACTCCTGGTCTATGCCCTCGTCATCGGTTGAGTCCTCGCCGGGATCCTTGACAGCTTGCAGCAGGTCCTTCAGAGAGCAAACATATGCAGGTGATTTTAGAAGCAACTTTTCTGGGTGCCACCAGAGTAACTTACCTCCTCTTCCTCGTTGTCCGAGGCCTCGGAGCTGGCGGCTACTTCATTTGTGGGCTCCGGCTCCTTTCCTTTGCGCTTAAGAGTTAGTTTTTTAGTCATTTTTATGGGAAAACAAAACTAACGCGGCGCACGTGTTGAAGTCGGTGATTGGGATGGGCGTTGAATAACGATAACAAATCGACAGCAAGAGCTATCGATAACATTTAAAACGAACATTTATAATTGCAATTAATTTACTAAATATACTAACTGCTCTACTCATTTATAAGCCCTTTCGATGAACGTCAAGTTTTTATTGAAAAATAAATAATAGTTTTATTAAGTTTTAAAATAAGTTTTGTTGCTCAGTGTAATCGACCTCCAACGCAGATGTGAGCAATACCGATGTTTTTTTTATACAGCTGTTATATTTTGAAAACATCGACGACCATTGACATCGATGATTTCGGTCGAACTTGCATCACTAGCGCGCCCAAAAAAGGAATCCATTTAAATAAGTTTTTCTTAAAAATAAGAATGTGAGTAACGTGAAAACTTTTCATACATTTCATACATACATACACAGGCTTTCATATATTGTAATTCATGAATTCGTTTTGACAACAACTATCTAATAAATATATCGCTATTTCGATATTTTTGGGCAAAGAAAAGATTTTGATATAAATATATCATCCTTAGAACAAAATATCGATATATTGATATTGTCAATTTATTTTTCATTGGAATTCGCAGACTTACGTGCTGAATTTTTGCGGCTCGGCGATTATAGGCGCCACACGGGAACCAAGGCCCCCAGTCCGGCAACAACAAAAGCTCCACCGCCGGAACGTGCATTACTCATCGCGGAAGACGGTCACCATCGATTTGTGTGTCGACACACATTCACACAAGGGCTAACAAAAGTGCACACGCACAAAGTCAGCGCAGCCCCCATACAACACACACGCACTCCAGCACACACACACTCACACAGAGACGTCACGATGACTGCGCCGCGACGCCTCAGGAAGGAGCTGAGCGACTTGCAGGAGAACACTCTGAAGGGCTTCAGGGACATCAAGACGGATGACGACAATCTGCTGCGCTGGACGGGGCTGATCGTGCCGGACAATCCGCCGTACAACAAGGGCGCCTTTCGCATCGAGATCAACTTCCCGGCCGAGTATCCCTTCAAGCCGCCAAAGATCAACTTCAAGACGCGCATCTACCATCCGAACATCGACGAGAAGGGCCAGGTGTGCCTGCCCATCATCAGCACCGAAAACTGGAAGCCGGCCACGCGCACCGACCAAGTGGTGCAGGCTCTGGTCGATTTGGTCAACGAACCGGAGCCGGAGCGCCCCCTGCGTGCGGAGCTGGCCGAGGAGTTTCTGCGCGACCGCAAGAAGTTCGTGAAGAACGCCGAGGACTACACCAAGAAGCATAGCGAGAAACGTCCGGCGGATTAGCGGGACGCAAACGGAGGTGGCGGCGGCGGCGACGGCTGCGGCAGCGGCACAGCAGAATCCCCATTGCCGCCGCCCTTAGTCTTGTGATTTTCAGTTAGTTATTTAATTTCATTTCGTCAGAACTCGACCCCTCACCCCGACCCGATCCTCAGAGGGTCCCCTCCCTCGTAGAAGCGAACGCAAGCGGATTCCCCTGGCAGAGTACATAGTCTTGTAAAACTAGCACTGTAATTTTATGCAAAATGAGAGGAAATACATGTTCGTTATGTTAAAAGGTCAGCAGCGCTGGGTTCTGGGATGGCCACGGGCACAGGAAAGGCCTCCTCGCCGAGCATGCCGCGGAAGCAGGTCAGCAGCACGCCGTTGTTGTGCCGAACGAGGGCGTGGCTAAATTGGTTCTTCTGCAGCTCCTTGATGTCCAGCAGGCTGTGAATGGCCCCTGTCTGCTCATCCTCGAGCAGGTCAAACACCTGGCTGAGCTCTTTGCCATCTCTGGCCTTGGGATTGCTTAAAGTAAGAGTTTGCGTTGGATTGCTTTCGAAGCTGGACTCCTGGTAAAGGGTTTCCATGAGGAATAGCAGCAGGGAAGCGGCGTAGTGGGTGAGGAAGAGAAACCGTTGGAAGACAATGCTCTGCGGCTGCAGATCCCTTATACTCTCCAGAAGCTCCACAAAAAAGCGACGCTGTGCGGAGTGGTAGCTTTCATCCTCCGAAGGTGCTCGGTAGTTGAGAATTGTGTCATCCAGCTGGCACTGTGGCGCAGTTTGCCAAATGGGATCGAGATTAAAAGTGTCGCGGATGCGCAGACGCAGCAGGAGTACGGGTTCCGAAGCAAACATGCTGCTCTGCAGGGTTTGCACCGCCGCTCCTCTGGAGACACGCAGCTCCAAGGGCGACGCTCGATTGGTGGTGTAAGAGCAAGAGGCCTTGCCGCTGGGACACTTTTCCAGCTGGTTGAACTCGCGACGCAGGCAGTATATCTGCTGGAGGAGATCCCCGTGCTTCAGATTCTCCCTCTCTGTGTAGGAGCCTCCGTAGACGGGCACCGAGAAGCCCAGAGCCTTGCTGGTCGCCTTCTTGTCCACGATGCAACGGCTGTCCGCCAAGGGCTTGACATTGTAGCGACTGTAGTAGGTGCTGGAGACGAGGCCGCGCAGGTCATGGAGGTGCCTGAGGTAGTGACGGTCCTTTGACTCGTACGCATAGATGCTGCCCTCGATGGCGTCCGACTGGAGCTTCATATACAGCCGGCAGGCGATCTCGTGCTGCATGAGAAAGTCCGCGGGGATCTGTGACCTGGCAAACAGCGGCATTACCATTGTGTCATTTGGCTGCGCCAACTTGGCTTGCAACTCCTGCAGCAGGCGGGGCAGGCCGGCTGCCGTCTCCTTCTGGTAGTTCAGGCAGATTACATACACCTCCGAGTTGCCGCGCTTCGAGGTGGCGGGCTTGAAGATGTGCACCTCTTCGAAGACGCAGTTCAGCATGTACAGGAGCGACACACTGCAGGCCTCGAAGAGCGTGAACATCTTCACCAGGAAGCTGCCGCCTGCAGAGAGGACCTTCAGGGCGCTGAGCACCTCTGCGAAGAACAGGCGAGCCACTATCTCCTCCTGGCAGTCCGGTTGGGCAGCGCAGTCAATGGACCCGTCGGCGGTGACCAAATCCACTTGGCCCTGAAAGTCCTGAGCACAGCGCTCTGCCAAATGCTCTATGTTGGACACAGCCAAGAGGTCGCCCGTGAGATCCTTGTGGAACAGCCAGTTGTCTAGCGTGTGGAAGATGAACCTGTCGTCGGCGATCATCTCGTTCAAGGCATTGCCCTCATAGTACGGATTCAAGGTGGTCGAGCGCCAGCGCCATTTGATCTGCAATTGAACATTATTAATCTGTGGCCACAGAGGGCGTTGCGCCAATACTGACCTCCTCCTCGGCGTAAGTACTGTGTAGGTAGTGATTTAGGGACGTTATAAACGCTCCCGGAGCCTCGCAGAGATGCAGAGTATTAACCACGGGCCCCTTGACCAGGGGATAGCGGTGGAGGCACTCAAAGAACTTGCACCACGCCACGGTGACGAACTCCGCCTTCGTCTCCTTCTTCAGGCGCCACGATACCTCGCCGGAGGGATCTCGGCGGTTGGTGTGAGCATTCCACTCCTGCACTCCATAGTCGTTCAGCCGGCTCTTCACTGCGTTTAGTTGTTCGCGGAGTCCTTGGAGCGCCTCATATTGGTAGAACTCGCCGAAGAGAGTCTGATCCGGCGGAGGCAGCTGCCAGGAGTTATATCCCCGTGGCTTCTGGTACTGAAACTTCTTCCCGAAGAGCTGCTCCAGCTCCGATTGCCCGATGGCCTGGTAGTCCGTCTGGAAATTATAAAATTTATACTGATGACCTAGAAATGAGTTCTGTTACTCACCATTGGATGAGGGTTCCCTGGCGCAGGCAGATGGCAGCCATGTTTCTGCGGGGAATTCATTACCGGCGCTTTTTGTGCTTTTGTTTTCTTATTGACAAAAATTGCAGTGCCGCCGGTTGAGATTCGCCAATAGAGATGGACCATGCTAATAGCGGAACATCACTAAAAGTGTATCGATTTTAAAAGAGTTGTTATCGAGTAGGAGGTTGAATTTGAATTTGATCGTTTTTTAGTGTTTGCTAATTACGATTTTGGTAAGCTAATATAAGTTGGCGTTTGCCAATTCCTCCATATGCTCCCAAGAAGAGGTTAAATCTATATTTTTCGGTTTAATTTTTGGGGGAAAACCAAAGTTTAAAATAACCATAACTAAGTCAAAAGAGCATTAATTTCAATTCGGAAACCTTTTCTGTGTTAGTTTTTTCAAGCTTAAAAAATGTGCATACTAAATTTAAAATATAAAAATTATAATTATTTTCATCAATTTTTGACAATTTTAATGATGTAACCCCTTATAAAATTCGGCAAATTTTTTTGAAATTTTGTTTCTTATCATAAATGGCTAGATCGACTCAGCTTTTGATGCTGATGAAGAATATATATGATTTATAGAGTCGGAAATGATTTTTTCATAGCGTTTCAAGCTTCTGACTACAATTTTATTACCCTGAAGTAACTCCGCAAGTCCTACTGAACCGAACCGTAAAAAGATTTCCTTACTATTTTCCCTATTGTAAAACTAACTTCCTTGAATCATTGACAAAGCATTTCCCGTAGAAATCCGACTGGGGATAGAGGATAGACAACGTGTGCTTGAAATACCAAATGGCTTATTAAAATTAATTTCTTCGGTTCTACAGATAGTTTTTTTTAGAAAGCGATCGACGACGAATATGGGGCCTTCAAACTGCCGATCGATGTTACGAAACTATGGGTCATCACATCATGCGTTAGTGCCGCCCGATTGTGCATACTAATATTTAATTTAATTTTATTTAATCGCCGGCGGATGGGCCCAAGAAGGAAGTGGGAGAAATTGCACGGGGGGAGAGAGCGCAGCCAGGTAATATGGGAAAAAGTCGATGGTCGGTGTCCTCAGAGGTACTTTCAGTTGGAATTTGTGGGACTATCTTCAGGGGGTTTTGGAATGTCAGTTGGGCTTTGCTTTATGCGTGCAGCCCCTGCCGCCTTTATGGCATTCGGAACGTGAGTCGTGTTTATATGAATAATAATAACGATATTCAAATTATGAGCTTCCAAAGCGGTCGCCGAGGATCCCAGGAAAGCAGGGGCTTCGTGCGGTCGTGAGTAACGTTCTCTGGCTTTCTATAGCCATATATACCGGGCATATACACATATATGTAGTAGGTGTAAGTCCAGACCTGTATTTGTGTATATAGAGGAAAGACCGACCGGCACGTGACTGTTTTGTATAATCGCGCATAAATATCTGTAATGTAAAGCCTATAGATGGGGCCGCGTACAGAGAGCGGCGTACACAGTCTCTCTTCTTCGGGGTAATCGCGGAGGAAAGATCTAGGGATGTCTCATCCTCCATCCCGTCCTCTGTAACCATTCGAGCTCGAGCGGAAGTGGCTAACGCTGCGCATGCGCCGTGTTTGGCCCTGGCCAATGCATTTTTGGGGCCCGAATTCCAATTCCCAATCCCCAATCCGAATCCAAAGCCACAACGACTCGGACGTGGACGCACGGCTAAAAAATCTTATTTCATTTCATATTTTGTCTCAAAAAGGGAGTTCATTAATATTCCGGGCAGACGGCGTTGCGCTAAAAACGCTTAAGCGGCGCACAGTCGCGTCGCCGACGGACCGACTGACTGCTACCTGTCGCCCGTGCAGGTACAGGTAACGCTCACACACACACGCACACCTGGACAGCACCCCCACTTGGCGGCAATGGTGTGCGTGAGCTGGCAACGGGCCGCAATCCCCGTTTTTAGGCGCTCCATGTGTTAGTGTCAAATGCCAACTAATTGAAACTTCTTCAATTGCCGAGGTGTGGTGCTGAGCTCGCCGCGCTGCTTCGGAATCAGTTGCCAATTAGTCTCCACCGCTGACGGATTACACTTGCCACTACTGTCCGGCCAGAAAAGCAGCCAGAAGGCCAGCCAGCAGCAGCAATCCCGTCCAGTTCCAAGTCCCAAAACTTGTTAAGTGCTTTTCAAAACAACAAGCGTTTCATTGATAAAAGCCATTGACAACAACAGCCCGAGTAATAGGCGACAATTCTGTGTGCTTCTGTGAGAATATTTCCGTGGATTTTGTGTGGCAACTCGCTTTCGGTGTTATGTCTTGGTTCTACAGGCCACATTCGATTTTAGAACATGGATTCCGTTGGTAAATTGGCAAGATGTCGGCATAGCTGACGTTGGAAAGCGAATTTTGCAGAACGCTATGCTGCATCTAGTCAGTTATTCAACAGGAACAGTCAACAATATCGAAATATGGCAGAAAATATAGTAAATTTAACGTTTATAAAGCAGGATTTATACATCACAAAAGTTTCTTTAAAAAATGTAATTTATTTCAGCTTAAAAAGAGGTTTAAAAAAGGATTCGGGAGGCAGAGCCCAAAGGAACTTGTGGGAAACCGGATGAACCTATTAAAAAAATGCATTTTTATTTCAGATTACTCCAAATGGATTACTGAGACAATTCTCAGGAATTAACTAAACTTAAAAGTACAGTTTACAGTTTTACACTTCGAAAATGGGATCTACTATAAAATCAAATGGATTAAATCATAAATATACAGGAAATACCCTTAAACTCAACCCCGTAATTCAGTATGCTATATTTTCAGGGCACATACATATACTCCGTTATTGGATTACCAAATTATGACGGTAATTTTTCTTTATTTTTAGAAAACCATTAAATTTGCCTTCTTTGAAATGCCAGTATCCACCATTAACATGCCTAATGGCCAATAAATAAAGTATCTACTAATAGTTACACAAACAAAAATTAGTTGTTTTGTTATTTTGTTGACTTTTCAGCTATTTATTTGTTCAATTCCTCTATTTATTTGTTTAACAACGCCAAACAAATTCAAACGGCGCCAAGTCGATGATAAATCGGTAGGCAAAAAGTAATCGAACAATCGAACAGGTTCTATCGATAGTGATTTAATCGCGTGAGCTCTCGCTCATCCATCTCTAAGCAGCTGTTTTGTCTGAACAAAACACAATTGTTTGCCAATTGTTTACAAAAGCAGTGGAAAAAGCGAATAAGCAAACAATTGGCGGGCAGTTGAGGCTGGCGAATCTCAGATAAGACTATTCCATAAGTGATGGATAGCCAGGTAAGTGGGCGATTGCTGGTGTTTGATCAGGAAAGGGCCTGTTCAATAACACGTCGCCTGCCTGATAGGCATTCGCACTCGGCCTGTGTTACCTGTGGCCAATTATCGCTTCACAGTAATTAGTCGCAGCTCGGCCGCACTTATCAAGGCGCCCATTGTGATAAATCTAAATACGCGCAATACCGTGTCTCCAGTAGTTGCCCTATACTAGCGTAGAGTGACGTAATTCTGCAAGCGGGGGCGTTGTCATTGCTTTCACCGCGTTAATCTCTTGGTGCCTTGCAGGCACCGATCGACGATCTGCTGCTGGACATTGTGGACAATGCTTGGCGCATGGAAGTTCTGCCTTTCGACCAGATTCTAGTGCCACGCGAAAAGCTACCCGATCCGGAGGCCGACGGCGGTGATTCACACTTGACGGTGAGCGAGCAGGTGAGTTTACACTTCCGGGGCCCATTTTTTGGCAGATTTATGATTTGTTTTTTGTTGCCTTGGCAGGAGCAAAAGTGGACTGATCTGGCGCTGGGCTCCCTAGCACCGGATGCGGCCCTGATCGATCAGCTCAACATCACTTCTATCTAACCAAGGACCGTGAGTCCGCGGGCGAGTGCCACTGCCTCGCCCACCAGCCTCTGGGCACCGCAACAGCAACACCCACAGCATGACTAGCAGCAACAGTAGCCACACCACAGCCGGCCTGAGCCACCAGCACCTGCACTCACCCACCAAACTCACCGAATTCGCCCGAAACTTTGAGGACAAGCCCGAGTCGCTCTTCGGGCGCGTCGTCAACAAGATCCAGAATGTATACAACCAGAGCTACAACACCGTCAATGACATATCCAGCGGCACAAGCAGCAGCAGCAGCAGTGCCGCCCCTTCGCAGGCTGTTCAAGTGGGCAAGTCGCAGTTCTTCAGCGAGAACAAGTCGCTTGCCTCTGATGCGGCTGAAGGGGAAACCTCTGTCAGTCGCCCAACCACACTGAGCTTGCGGAGCACCAGCGAGTCGCGGAGCACAAGCACAGTTGCCTCGGGTTCCGCCACTGCCACTGCCGCTGAGGATTCGGAGGCCAATGAGCGCTTGGAGGCATTGCCCAGCGAAGCGAATCAGGGGCGCACCGTTTCCAATGTGCTCAAGCACATCAGCAACATTGTGGCCACAAAGAACAACAATGTGAGTGAGAGTTGCAACCCCTTAAAGCTTAGAGAAGCAAGGGAACAACTAATAATAGAATTACCTTCCTTAGAAACTCTTAAAGCCAAACCATGCAAACGTTTCTTTCAGGATCTTCGCAACTACAAGGACACCGAGCTGCAGCGCTTCTGGATGCCCGACTCGAAGGCCAAGGAGTGCTACGACTGCGCCCAGAAGTTCTCCACGTTCCGGCGCAAGCACCATTGCCGGCTGTGCGGGCAGATCTTCTGCTCCAAGTGCTGCAACCAGGTGGTGCCCGGCATGATCATTCGCTGCGACGGCGACCTCAAGGTCTGCAACTACTGCTCCAAGATAGTGCTGACCTTCCTCAAGTCCTCCAGCGCGGAGATGGGCCAGGACCTGCAGGCGCTGCAGCAGCACTTGAGCAACAAGCTCGAGGTGCAGGACAGCGCCGCGCCGCACGCCAAGAACCCGCAGCAGCAGCGGGCGCCGCTCTCGAGGAAGACTTCCGTGGGCTACCAGGAGGAGCGGTTCAGCTCGCAGACCAATTACAACACGCTCTCCATCGATGACCGCAAGAACATCCTGCAGCAGTCGAACTCGCTGATCACCCTGCACGAGGAGATGCAGCGCGACCTGCCCGCCCAGAACTGTGGCCAGCGGCTGATTGAGTTCCTCAACAGCAACAACAAGTCGGCGAATGAAATCCAGGCGGTGGCCATTCTGAACGCCATGCTGGCAGCCGGGTTCCTCGAGCCCATTGTCCCCGATCCCGAGCAGATGGACTTCGACCCGGCGCTGCACTACAAGTTCGCCAGGAGCAGCAGCGGCGGCGCGGACACTTCGCGGACGATGAGTCCGCAGTTCGAGGTGGCCTCGCATGCAGAGCCGCAGCCACCGAAGTCCATCGACCAGGCCACGGCCGAGGAGAAGGAGAGGGAGCTGGAGAACGAACTGGAGAACGATCTCTGCTTCACCACGGCCACTTCGAAGCTGCTGGAGTCCTACTGCGAGCACGAGGAGCAGCTGCTGGCCCAGCTGCTGCGGGCCAACCACCTCGACCAGGAGTGGGACAAGGTGCTGCAGATGCTCTGCTCCACGGCCGCCAATCACTTCAAGCCGGAGCACTGCACCAACGATCTGATGGACATTCGGAACTACGTGAACTTCAAGAAGGTGCCGGGCGGCAGGCGCAAGGACTCCACCATTGTCCACGGCGTGGCCTTCTCCAAGAACGTGGCCCACAAGGACATGGCCACGCACGTGCCCTTCCCGCGCATCCTCCTGCTGCAGTGCCCCATTGTCTACGAGCGAATCGAGGGCAAGTTTGTGACCATTGAGACGGTGCTGCTGCAGGAGAAGGAGTACCTGCGCAATGTCTGTGCCCGCATCATGAGCTTCACCCCAAACGTGGTGCTGGTCCACAAGAATGTGGCCGGCATTGCCCAGGATCTGCTGAGATCGTACGGCGTGACCCTTGTCCTGGACGTGAAGCTGTCGGTGATGGAGCGGCTGTCGCGCACCCTGCAGTGCGACATCGTCAGCTCCATCGAGTCGAACATAACCATGCCCAAGCTGGGCTACTGCAACGACTTCTACATACGCAACTACAACGGAAAGACTCTGATGTTCTTCGAGAAGCTCACGAATCCGCGGGGATACACCTGCCTCCTGCGCGGCGGCAGCAATGCGGAGCTCACCAGGGTCAAGCGAGTGGCCTCGGCGCTGCTCTTTGCCCGCTACAATTGGCGCCTGGAGATGTCCTTCCTGCTGAACGAGTTCGCCCAGCCGCTGAGTCCCAAGCCCTCGATATTCGACTCCAAGGAGACGAGTCCCAAGAGCCCCGAAACGGAGGCGGAGCTGCGAGCCAAGCGCCCGACGATCGGCGAGCGCAAGTCGGAGGATAAGATCGTGGTGAGCATTGTCAGCGAGAATGTGGCTGACTTCACGGATCCGCTGCGTTCCTCGCAGGCGGAGCCTCTGTCCACCTCACCCTGTGCCCCGCCGGTGGTGCAAGCGCTGGCTGTGGAGCCGCGCTACGACAACCGCTTCCGCACGGCCCTGAGCTCCACGCTCCTGTCGGTCAGTCCCTTTCTGACCTTCCCGCTGCCCTACCTGGAAACGGAGCAGGGACGCAAGTGCAGGCTGCGCAAGCTCTTCCCCGCCGAGCTGTACTTCTCCAAGCAGTGGTCCCGCACGGCGGACAGGCCGGAGAGCGAGGCCAGGGACAGCGAGACGGGCGGCCGATCGGCAGAGCCCGGGAACAAGGAGAACCAGAACCAGACCGAGACGCAGACGCAGCTCCTGCCGGCCCACGACTTTGTGAAGATGAAGATTACGGCGCCGGCGAGCAGTCGCGACATACAGACCAAGCTGGCCGAGTTCCGATCCTTTGGCGGTCGCTTTCCCAAGGGCAAGGCTCCGAGTAAGTACGGTTGGCCAAGAATCCTTCCCAATCTCCTTATTCGCTATTCCCCAGTGCTCCGGCCGAAGAAGAGGAACGCCGAGCTCATCCAGCGGCCGCAGAAGGTGAGCGAGGAGCAGCTGTACAAGGACGCGCTGGACCCGCAGAACCACCAGCGCCTGCCGGTGCTCTTCTGCAGCTTCCACTACAACCCCAAGGGCGTGTCCTCCTTCTGCAAGCTGCCCCTGCTGCTGGACATGAAGTTCTACGGGCAGTACGACATCATGCTGGAGCAGTTCCTGCAGCGCTACTGCTGCCTCTTCAACTCGATGTGCCCCTCGTGCAACCTGCCGATGCTGGGCCACGTCCGTCGCTACGTCCACTCGCTGGGCTGTGTGCACGTCTACCTTACGGAGGACTCCACGCGCTCCGACCCCAAGCGCATTTACTTCACCTCCTGGTGCAGCATCTGCAACGCCACGACTCCGACGCTGCCGCTCTCCGACTCCGCCAAGTGCCTGTCGCTGGCCAAGTACCTGGAGATGCGGTTCCACGGCCACGCCTACAAGCGCCGCCCGCCGCCGGACGCCGAGCAGGGCGCCAGTCCCTGCGAGCACTCGCTTCACCGCGACTACGTCCACCACT
>JAEIHY010014427.1:0-13092 GCA_018904565.1 Drosophila tsacasi | reverse complement strand
GGCGTGGAATCGGCGCGGGGATTCCACGTTGAATATTCAGGGACTGGTACTGAAGGGTAGTATGTTTCTTTGTGTACACATATGTATGTAGTTAAGTATGTGTGTGTGGACTTTTGTTGTGTTGTGTTTTCGCGTCTCGTGCTTTTGTTAAAGCTTCACCTTGCGTCCTGCCCTCCTCATCGAGTGCTTACATCGCTCTCACATGAGGCACAGTGGGACGAACAGAAATCGATGCGCTTCATAATCACTCATTTTCCCAATGATTCACCCTGCATTAGTTTTAAAAACGCCTAATAAATGTTAATTAGGTGAGGGCATGAAAACCATACTGGAAGTTTTTCTTATTAGCGATCAATTGCTAACAGCAAAAAGCTGACGAAAATCAGATGTCATGGCAGTGATACGATGGGATGATGGATTGGGTCTGAATATCATCCGGAGGTTTGGATATATCTTTATAAGGTTTGCTAATCAAAGTCTAGACTGCAGGCCGCGCACGCGCTGTTTTAGCCTTATTTAAGCGAAATTCGGTTGCCAAGCGATCTTTTATTTTATTGGGGACATTTTTCTGGATAGCCAGTAGTTCATTTCAAGCAATAGCACTTATAGAAAATGGTTCCTGAGAGCCTTGAAATTTACACCAAAACATAACAAATTACCACTTACGTTTTATTTTCTGTTTACTAAAGGTTAACTTTTTCGTATATATCCGTAAACCTAGTGTTAATGGGTGGCCTACGTCACTTTAGCCGGTTCGGACGAAGGTTTTCGTATTTTTTAATGTGGACGTACCGGCTTTATTAACAAATTTTTGCGGTTTAAGTTTGCTATACACGAATTTCGGGGCATTCGGAGAGATCGTGACAGATTTCTAAAGGTGGGCGGATACAAGGAGGCTATATTTAGCAAATACTTTGTTTGTATGGTACGCTTCGGTAACCAAATGACTAATCGCGATTCCCAATGTTCATTGATTGATTTTGCGGTTAATTGTTCCAGTTTCAGTTCAGTCTGATGGATTGGAACAAGCCCCTAAAGGTCGTTAGCCATTATCGTACCGTTTTACGGATTTAAAGCCTGTTAGTTTAATAATTTTAATAAAACTGGGCTGTCTTGGTATAAGTATTATCATCAGTTTGCGATCAATCGTCAAAGTAGTTGGTAATCTGCAATCCCCTTGTTTGCTTTGGAGTTTAATAAGCTTCATTGTACTGTTCTAGCCCCTTGAAACTAATGGCACCAATTGTGCACAATATAAGGCCATTTTATATAACGTGACTCCAAGAACACTTAACTAGAAAACATATTAATACGGCCCACTGTGCCGTCTCAATTTTCTACGCCTACGCCGCTGCTGCTGCGCAGTTTGAGTAAATATCCGCCTGCCGCTCTCCCCGCCTCTCTAAAGTTCTTTCGGCCCACGGTGCTGACCTGCTTAATCAAACAAGTGTCTTTTACTCATACCGGACTGTGGCAAGTATGTGTACTAAAATGCTAAATACATACATTCATACCTACAAATATACATATATGTATGTACGTATGTTATTTTAGTGAGCACATATACTCTGTACATTGTATTTTGTTGGCACAACAACAACTGCTCGACTATCATCGTTTTTTTCCTACTCGCCTTCAATGCATTTACTGATAGCAGTTGGGCGATAATAATCTCAAAACACTGAAAAAAAAACGATATATGTACATATGTATGTATGTATTTACTTACTTATGAAGTATAACTATTTAAAAGATACATTGTTACACATAAAAAGCTATTAATTTACGCACATACATATGTACATAATTGTGTATTTTTAAATCAGCAAACCCGCCTAGTTTATTCTTTCGCTTTGACTAATGGCTATAATTAAAATGGACACATTTGTGCGGGCATTCTTTGATAATTTGGGTACAACCCAATGATAAACAGTGATAATTAGGCATTAAAATTGTTATATTTTCATTTCGCTGGCATTCACCTTGGTTAAAGTCAACCCGTGGTTTCGAACTCGCTCGATCCGAACAGAAAGTTAAAGTTTTACATTATTTAAAAAATTATTTATTTCGAAGTATTTTTGTCAAGAGGCCAGTTACCTGGAACACTCATCTTTAGTTTCCGTAAAGTATATCTGTGCAAACATATACTTACATAGGTATAAACTCTTATAAGTTTTCATTAGTAGTTTTTATTTCCGCGACAAAGATCTTATGGCACCTATAAAATATAGTGGTCCGAATACTATATACTTGCAGGTGTTATCGAAATAAGAGGAATACAGTTGTCTTTCGTAACCGGTTTTATCCCCTATATTAATGCAGAAATGTAATGATCTTTTTAAGCAACAGCAATCCTTCTTGGCTTTCCTTAACGACTTACATTTATATGTTGCTATCTTCTCTTTCAAGGAAAACCTCGGTGGAAACTCAAAAACTGTCATGTTGGCTACCATCTCACCTGCTAGCCTGCACGCGGACGAAACTTTGGCCACCCTGCGTTACGCCTGCAAGGCGCGCTCCATCGTTAACCGGGTCAAGGTGAATGAATCTCCCCACGACAAGATCATTAGGGACCTGCGCGCCGAAGTAGATCGTCTAAAGTCGCTCCGGAATGAGTACGAGAGGCAAAGACGTCTATCCGGGAACAACAACAATAATCCGGTGCCAAGAAAGATTATAATCGAGACCTCTGTTGATGAGACTGAGGTGGAGGCACTACGGCAGCAGCTGGCTGAAAGGGAACGGGAGCTAAGTCGTGCTCAAAAATCCTGGATGGAGAAGCTCAAAGAGGCGGAGGATCAGCGAAAGTCGGAGCTGCGTCTGCTCAAGCGTCGTGGCTTGGCCCTGGAATTGACTGCCGATCAGAAGCAGGCGTGCTTGGTCAATCTCACAGCGGATCCCATCCTAAGTGGCACATTGTTCTACTTACTACCCCAAGGGCTAGTGCGCATCGGACGCGGCCGCCTTCCCGGCAATTCCAGTTCTCAGCCGGATATCGTTCTGGATGGTCCTCTGGTTGCCCTCCAGCACTGCAATATAGAACACGATCGGTCCGGAAAACTATTTGTCATACCCGGGAGCGAGGACTTTGAGACCTATGTAAACGGAGAGCTCTTGCAAAATCGTCGCCAGTTGTTCCACGGCGATCGCTTGGTGATCGGTGGCTCCCATTATTTCCGCATTTCCAATCCATTTTGCTCTCAGAGAGGCAAGACCGAACAGCCGGTGGACTTCCAGCTGGCCCACCAGGAGATTTTGCAGAAACAGGAGCAACAACTGCGCTCCGAGCTTGAGGCTGAAAAGCGAGCCGCCTTGACGCGCATCGAACAAGAGCGTGCCCAGCATGCCAGGGACTTTGAGGAGCGGCTGCAGTGCCTCGAACTGGAGCAGTTTAAGTACAAGTGTAACAGCGAGATACTGGAAACGGAGCGCCTGGCACTGGCTCAACAGCATAAAAACACTGCGCTCAATGAGGAGCAGGCAGCGTCGACTCCGGCGCAAAAATCAACGCTACTGGAGGATATACAACGCATCATGCTGAATCCGTCGGAAGAGAGCCTGCACAAGACCCAGCTAATGGTCAAGGAGGCTACACAACGCTGTCGTCAGCTGGGCCTGCAACTCGAGTTTCGGCAAACCCAAACTCCAGATGAGTTTGGACTGCTGAGGACGGTGATCGTGATCCTGGACAAGCAGCGTGGCCTCAAGGCTGAGTGGCCTACGGCCCGCTTGGGCGTGTGGCTTGACATGGTCCGAGACGGTGCGGCCGAGCAGCCGGATAAACAAAATGCCCGCAATATTTTCCAGAGCGTGGAGGTTGATTGGGAGCCCCTAGATGCGGATCTCAATGAGACCCTGAGTGAGACGCACAATTCTAGTCGAATAGCTCTAAACATAAGTGCCATGAAGGATGTCCTGCTCAATAAGCCCCTGAAGAGGCTTCTACTAAACGTATCGGGTAGCAGCAACCATTCCCCACGACAGACATCCACGCCATCTGCCAAAACCACGCCCATTAGTCCTTCACCTGGCAGCAAACTGGTGCAGTACACCAAGCGCCTTCTCACGTACGATTCCGAGGAGACGCCCATCGGCCACAGTAACAACTTCGCCGCCGTCGTTAATCAGGAGCTTCTGATGATACAGCGCTGCTCACAGCGTCTGCATAGGCAGTGTGAAAGCGCTCTGCTTGAGCGGGAAAATCAACAGGATAGCGGGGTCCTAGCGGTCAGTGTTCAGGAGGCACTGGGACGACTGGACGGCGTCCTCAACGGAATACGCAGCTCACTAGCCCAGGCAGAGGCTGCCGCTGCTGCAGGTGGTGCCATGTCACCTACGAAGGCACAGAAGGCGGTGCGCTTTCTTATCGATTGATGGCGATTAGTTCGCCACCTTGGACTACATTTCAAGCTGCTGCAATGTGCTTTGTGTTTGTTTTTATGTTTATTTTTATATATGTGTATATATTCATATATATTTTTGTGTATTGGTTTTAAAAAATAAAATATTTAATAGCACCAACATGAATACGAATTTTGCGTGTAATTGTTTAATTTTTATTTTGTATTACAGACAAAAACATTTATCATCTATTAATGTTTGTGCGAGGAGCATTTATATTCAGATAAAAATATTAAACTCTTTGATTTCTCAAATAAGAGCAAGAAGTTTAATCCTTCTTCTGCTATAAAAATACAAAATATTAGCACCACTTGATTAACTCTTTTATTTGACATCAAGAAGCTGGTTCCTGCTCCCGCTGACTCCCTTCCCTGACGCGCTCCTCCAACTTTGTGTTGAGCTGCAGTACCCAATCGCACCACTGTCCATCCTTAAGGTTTACAAAATCGGCCAGAAATACATTCACCCTGGGCTCCTCTTTGGGCTCGAAGGGACCGGGCATTTGGTCTTCTATCCAGGGATGAAGTTTTTTATCTACCCGCTTGGCCGTGCTCTTTAGCGTCAAGAAGAGCCGGAAGGCAATATAACGACCAGTGGGTGTTATGAGGCACTGGGATACGTAACCCTGTTGAGGCTGCCGGGAGAGGAGCGAGTCCTCCAGAAAGGACTGCAACTGTTTTACACTCGACTTGTTCGGCCAGGGCGTTGGCCAAGCATAACTGGGCCAAAATCTCAGGGGAAGCGGAATGGGACACCTTCTATAGATGACTACCAATTGGCGTCGAAGATCCAAGCACCTGTTCAGAGTACAATCCTTTAGGAGTCCATCTGCGGTGGAGTAAAGCCGATGGCCGAAGAATGTGATAAGATCCTTGTGGAGTTGCTGGTGATGGGCCACTGTCAGCGCGTAGAAGTGTTGCAAGTCCAGGATGACGAGCTCCTCGGGATGGGAGTCCAGGAAGTTGCGAAGCTCCAAAAGGGGCTCAAACACCTCCATGCAAAACAGGCCGTGGCAGTAGTAAAACTTGTCATCCTTCTGCGCTATCCTCAGGTCAAAGTAACGCACACCAAGCTGCAGTTGCTCAACTATGCCGGACGATTGCGTCCTGCTCCACCGGCGCACAAAGCACGGGAAGAAGCGATGCCATCGCCTGACGGAGCTGTCAGCATCTGGCGCCAGTTTGGATTTACTGCTTATGCCGTAGGTCATGGAGTTATGGGAACCTATACTAGATGTGCGCCGTTTTAATTAACTCAATTTTGAAGGGTGATCTCATCACGCAAACCTGGAATGGCAAGATTTATGATGGACATGTCGCGCAACGCCATTGGCAGATCCCGCATCCAGTGCTCCTTTGACATGGTGTCGCTCTGTTTTTCCTTAATATAATGGTAATCTTTAAACGCCTCAAACTGATAATAAAACCGTTTTTGGAGAATGTTTTGTTGTCTGCAATATAGTGTGACCAGTGCACACCCGCTAAAATATTCAAACATCCAGAGAATCGGACTAAATAAGCCAGGGAACTATCGATGACCGCTAAAGTTTAAATGTATTTATTTATTATGTTTAGGGCTTTGTATAAAGAAATCTGTATTAATTGCGTTGTTATACTTATAAGGTGATGCCACTAGGCCATTTGAGTGTTCTCTTTATTTTCACTCTCAAGATCGTCCTCCAGGAGCCATTGCTGCGATCGCTGAGCCAGCAGCTGATCGGATTCGTTCGAAACTCTAATCGGGTTCCCACAGTTATTGAAGCTGCAGTCACCGAGCAGATTCTCCTCGTTGTATCTGAAAGTTAAAACAGGTTATCATATATCCTGGACCTCTAGACTTTAATTTTATGCCTACCGCTGCAGATCTCGGAATTTCTGAAGAGAGACCAACTTTTTAGAGTTTTCCTGACCTTGGACCAAGCCATCTGCCCATATACCAAGCTTGCAACTCTCAAAACTGCACTTGCTGCCCTGCAGATTCAAGGACACCGATTTCTCCATCAGCTCCAGTCCCGTTTGACAGTTTTTCACCTGAACATTTCCTAGTTCCGCGCCGGATCGAGGTCGCATCGATATTCCCACGGCAAACTTCTCGATGATGCAGCTTTTCAATTCCAAGTTGGTGCCCGGCATGCAGACAATGCCCTCCTGGGTGCTAGAGTTACCATCGCCCAGCAAACGACACCCGCGCATCGTTAAAGTACCATGTCGCAGGAGGATACCGCGGCGAACATGCCGACAGTCTAGGACGAGCTGCGAGACAGAGTAGTCTCCGTCAATGACCAGCAGTGTGCTGTCCTCGTCACTGGAGCTGACCACTGGCAGCTGGGAGAGGTCCGCAGAGGAAGCTAGGATCGCTTCTGGCTTCACTAGCCCGCAGAGGCTGCCATTATCGTTGAGATGCTCCATAAATTTGATGGTGTGCTTACCGGGCGAGAGCAATATGTCGTCGTTGCTCTGGCAAATGCTCAGCACGCCTTGGAGCGTGTTAGCTAGTTGTATCTGCGTGTCTGGCTTAATCTGCTCCTTCGCCAGCAGCAATAAATCAAGCTGCTCCTGCAGTTTACCAGGAACAGCGACCACGTGGCCAATGGGAGCGCGTTCAATCAACAGATCATCCGATGGCCTGGCGGTTCTCCCAGAGCTGCGTTGGAGCTTATGGCGTCTCAGGGAGTTCGACTGCATCTCACTGTAAGCTCGCCTCATCTCCGGATTTTCGAGAATCTCGAATTCACTTCTAATTATGGCCATGCGTAGGTGCAGGCACATAAGATCCGTCACAGGAAGAGTAGACACGTTGAGGCTGCTCCCGTCGGTGCTTCCCGGCTTAGATTGCTGTCTCCTTGCCGGCTCTGTGCCATTGTCGTTTAGTTCCACAGCCTCGTCGTCGCTTTCCGGCTCGGCATCGCTCAGGTCGAGTTCCAGGTACTCCAGACGCTGCTGTATGTACTTGGCCTCCGTGAGCAGCGTGCGCATGTGCAGGGCCAGCGGTCGGGACAGTTTGTTCTTGCTCAGATCACACGCCAGCTGGATTCGAGCCTGCAGGTGCATCTGCACCCAGTCGCGGTCATCGTCATAGTCCTTGTCCCATGGCATCCAAACGTGCGAGTAGAAAAATCGCAACCGATCGATGCACTCCGCCGTGGTGTCCACATTCAGAGCGGAGTTTTCTTGCTGCACCGTGGGCCACAGCTCCACCAGCGACACCTCGTTGTTCTCCGGCAGGTGGACATCGTTGTCCTGCACGGCGGTCACCACAAAAACAGCCTTCAGCTCGTCGAAGATTACCTGTTCCACGTAGCCGTACACAATAGTGGGGTAGCGCAGCTTAAGATCCTCGCAGATAACGCGAGGTATTTTCCACAGCGCCTGCCAGCCTGTTTATATGAATGTGTGGGTGAGCGTGTGCGTGTGTATTCATCAGCCTTTGTTTGTCCCAAGCACATCTGCTTGATGGCTTACCTGCCGGCTCAATCTTCAGCTCTACGTAGGACTTCCACTCTGACCGAACCTGCGAGGCTGGTATCACGGCTCCTTCCCACGAGAGTACAGCCTCGGCTTCCTTCAGACGCTCCAAGTACGACTTTTCAAAGGTATAAACTTCCATTTTTGCGTTTTTGCCCAAGCCGGTGGAGCCGTTTGGCAATTTTTAAAAAGCGTGTTAGAGCTGGGCAGCAAGATCGATATATCGATATTTAAAGTTGACATATAACATAAATAAACAAATTGACAATCAAACGTTCACACTTTTACCTGTTACACAGCCACAACTCTACCGCTGATGCGACTGTTCATACAGTGCTGGAGTTGATGCAAAACCCGCAGCAGAAAATTATTTTCTTTAATAAGCAGATATTTAATATTATTACAGTAAAAAAAACATCATTTATTATGCACCGTGAAACGTTGCGTTTAGTGCAAACAGCAAGAATGAATAATGCAACAATTTATTAAAATTTTCTCAAAATAATATCGAATATTAATCGATCATTCTTTCGATAATTAAAAATAAAAATGTTTCTATCTGCCAAAAATTAAACAATAATATTAAAAATATAAATATCAGGCGCTCATTAATTTTAATTTCGACTGTTCGATATTTATGGGTTGCCCAAAGTCAAGTCATGCCCACTTAGCTATTTTTAGTACAGGGTTGTTTTTAGCGATATTCAGTTATTGGCAGCACTGGCGTTTCCAACAGCTGTTTGGTTTTTAAGTTTTTCAGAAGTATAAACAATTTGGAAATTTAACTGAAAATATGGCCTCAAACAATATGCCAGAAGACAATTTTGAAGGCGGCGATGTAAGTAAACTGGCGGCGCTCTTCAATAATACACATTTTATTTAAAACTCGCCCTTTTAGTTTAACTTTGATGACGATGCTGATGATGACCAGTTTGTGGCCACGAATGCGGGAAGAAAGCGTCTCTTCAGCAAAGTAAGCAGAACTTTATAAAGTTGTGTAAACATTCTAATAATATTGATTTCCCAGGAGCTGCGCTGCATGATGTTCGGGTTTGGCGACGACAAGAATCCGTACACGGAAACGGTGGACCTTCTGGAAGACCTCGTGATAGAGTATATAGCGGAGACAACTCACCGGGCCATGGAGATTGGACGAACAGGGCGCGTGCAAGTGGAGGATATTATATTCCTGGTTCGCAAGGATCCCCGCAAATACGCCAGGGTCAAGGACCTGCTAACTATGAACGAAGAGCTGAAGAAGGCGCGCAAGGCCTTCGATGAGATCAAGTATGTGGGTAAGTATCTAGTGGCAAAGGTCTCCATAAGGATATAAATATATTTATATTTACTATACAGGCAACGAGGGCAAGCTCAAATGACAGCGGCAGAAGAAAGCGCCAATCGTAGTTGTAATGTCCCTAAAATATTGTTCACAAAGTCCTGGAATATAGTAAGCTAATTCATAATTTAGGCTAATCAAAGTAGTCTTCAATGTCAATGTCGGGATTGAGTATATCATCGCCGAATGGCTCCAGGTCGATGCCATTCAGTATGAGGTTCTCACAGGTCTCGGCCAGGTCGGTGTCCCCAATAAGGATGGCACCGCGCAGTCTTCCGTTCTGGAGTACGAACTTTATGTACTCCTTGTTGCGGGTGCAACGCACTAGGATCTCATAGTCCCTTCCCAGATCCTGGCCATTAAAGCGACCCAGCAGAACTACAGGATAGCCAAAGAGCTGCGTTACATGGCCAAAGAGCTCGAAACAAAAGTCCTGGTAGACGGTTTCGCCCTCGCTAACCGCTGCCATGCTCCTGCCCGCCATGGAACCCATTTGCCGGGCCTGCGTCCACAGGCGCATCTGGAACCAGTGGGGTGCGGGTGACCAGGCGGCTGTACAAACATCTCCTGCTGCATAGACATCGGGCAGATTGGTTCGCATCATTTCGTCCACAGAAATGCCACCGTCCTCGGAAAATTTGATTGGTGCATCGCTGGTGTATTCGTGGCGTGGTTGGACGCCGGTCGCGGAGACTATGAAGTCACAGGTCAACCTCTCAGAGGTTCCATCCTCGTGTCCCAGCTTGATGCTCAGACGTCCTCCCTTTCCCGGCTCAATTTCCTGGTACTCCTCGATGTGCGATTTGTAGTAGATTTTGGGCAGGCCTTTATCTCCGATCGTTGCCGCCGCACCGCTCAAATCGAAGGTGCGATGCCAGTCCGGACCCAAGGCAGCGCCATGCTTGTTGCCCTGATCCTTGGGCAGTAGTTCGTCGTAGCGCATCCTCTTAATCCCTGTTTTCGGGGCAGAGCCCTCATCCTTCAATTCCTTTCTGGCCAGCTGAAAGAACTCCGCGGCTCCGGGATCGACGAATGTGGCAGAGATGTGGCTATCCTTGACCACCCAATGGACATTGACGTTCTTAAGCTCGTAAGCCAGTTCGCTGGCAATTCCGCCGTTTCCCAAAATCATGACATCCTTGGCCGCCGCTAGTCGTCGCTGTAGTTCCAGCACAGAGTCCGTATCCCGAATGCCAATGATGCGTGATTCATCGCGAGTAGAGCTGAACAATTTGGGGGCTCCGCCGGTGCAAAGGCATAGGTAGCGGTACCGGATCACCACACCCTTCCTGGTGCGAACCCAGTGCTCACTGCTGTTGATGTGCTCCAGCTGGTCGACAAGAGTGTCTACGGTGGCGCCCATTTCGGAGACATTCTGCTCCCGCACATCAAACTTGTACAGATACCGGGCGACAGGAACCAAATTGGTGACGCTCTTCACAATGCTGGACTCGGTGAGCAGGAGAATGGAGGCCGATGGTCGGCAGATGGCCAAGGTCTCGGCACAGCTAACGCCAGCGATGCCACCGCCGACGACAAGGAAAACGCACTCCCGAGACATCCTTCTGATGAAATAAAGTGTCAAACATTGCAAGTGAATCATTCACAGCTGACGCGACAGCTGATGGGAAAGAGCACAGTGAAGCCTGCCTAGAACAACTATTAAGGTTATGCGATGACTTATCAGTAATAAAAACAATTAAAAAGAAATTAGGTAAGCATAGAAGAGTTGAAGTTTGTATTTATTAGGATTTTTTTTATAGTTTTTATTCGTTTAATAAATCTGCAAATTGAATTGATAACAATGTTTAAATTTCAAGTTTTTCTTAATTTTTTCAAAATTGTAATGTAAATTATAAAACGTAAAAAAGGTTCAAATTTCTCTCTTAATTTTTTCAAAATTGTAATGTAAATGTAAATAAAATATAAAACGTAAAAAAAGGTTCAGATTTGTTGTTTTGCCCGACATGGCTAGATTCGCTCTGCTGCTGATGCTGATAATGCTTATACATATGAATATGATTTATAGAAAACGACTCTTTCAATGAGTTTCAAACTTGTTACTAAAATAATAATATCCACTTCACCTGATTCAATACATTTTTATCGTAACTTAAATTTGTTTCCAGAGTAATAATAATTATTATTTGATGTTATTCATGTTGACGCTTATCCATATACTTGTGAATTATGGCATAGACCCCGCAGTCCTTGTTGCGGAACAAAACATCTTCGGGCCGGACTTTAACTCGAATCAAGGCTTCTTCCGAGCGATCCTTGATCCTGGGATCCTGATCGTCGAAGCGCAGCGTGCAGGAACCCTTGCACTTGCCAGTCTCATCAAACTCATAAACCACCAGGTAAAAGTAGGGTTCGCCCGGACAGGTGAAAGATTCGCGCAACTGCAAGAATTCTTCTGGCTGCGGTGGCGAGTCCGTAAGGTCAATTGCTTCGGACTGCGATGGCAAGTCCTTAAGGTCATTCGCATCCGACTTCTTTGGGGATCCTATAGAGCTCGTGAAATCATTGCTGGGCGCAATGAAGTTTTCAGTGGATCGGCGCCGGTTGGAAATCACTGTGATAGCGGTAGAATTCAAGCTGCTGTCCACATCTTCTTCGGAGAACATGGGACCCTCCGATTCGGTGATGTCAGTCGAAGCAGGCCCCGTCTTGGTCACGAAGAACGAGGTGTCCACGTGATCCTCGGTATCGGCTTCCAGGCTTGGTATGGTGAGACGCCGCCCCGCGTTTGCCGCCAGCTTCTTCTCAACTTCCTGGCAGAGAGGGCACTTGAACTCGATGGGTTCCGCTCCTTTGCGCTGCTGCGCCGACCGTGCCAAGCATCGGGCATGAGCCCCCGTGGAGCCACACACTTGGCAGGCGATTATGCGCCAGGTGTTCTTGTTGTAACTCCTGCCATGGCTGGAAAGGCACTCCGCCTCATCGCAGCGCAGAGTGCGCCTGTGCAGCTCCCGGTAGGCATTCCTCTGACGCTCCCATACCGCATCGCGGTCAGGGACAAAGATGCCCTGCATTCGAATGGTGTCCCGGAACTCGGACGAGCGGCACCAGATGCAAGAGAGATAGTAGCCCGAGGAAACGGCATACTGCCGCATGCACGTCTTGTGGACAAAGCCCAAGCGACAGCACTCCGGGAAGACGACTCTATTGAGCTCGAATAATACGATTGGGTTCATGCAGATGTCGCAGGTGACGCCGTGCGGTGGGCGGTCCACCAACTGCTGCCTGTATTCGTCCATCGGCGTACAGTCCGCACAGTAGCTGTGGAACATGTCAGCAAACTGAATCGTGCAGCGATTTTCGACGCTGCAGACCAGATCAAAGTACTTGCCGCAAGTGTTGCACTTAATGGTGGCCCCCGGCTGCTCACAGTAGAAGCAGATCCTTTTCCGGGCGGCGGCTACCTCCTTGCGAATGTCACGCACCAGGAAACCCATTATTCCGCTGGTATCGTTTCCCGACTGCGGCAAGTTGGTGGACAGCAGTAGGCAAAAGTAGTGCACCGTCAGCTGCATGCGCCGCATCCACTCGCCAAAGACCAGGGTGTCCTCGCCGCTAGCATGGGTTTCTTTTCCGCACAAGTCGCAGGTTATCAACGTAGCTGGCGTGCTCTCCATTTCAGTAATAATGAATAATTATTTCCTTTTCTTAGCCAGAGATTCAAAACTGAAAATTGTGGGCAAAAATCTATTTCAATATCGATGCTATCGATGCTTTTCGATGCTTTTCGTTGCGATAGTTCGGTTGATACCACTGAGCTTTAAAAATCACTATCTTAGGGTCTTTTTACACTATCGTGCGTTACCCATCGATATCGAAGGAAACGCAAAAACGTAGAATGGGTGTTTCTACTGCGTTATTGCGTTT
>JAEIHY010014426.1:0-31652 GCA_018904565.1 Drosophila tsacasi | reverse complement strand
TGTTGAAACGGTTGTCGATTCGGTGGTTGTTGATTCTGTTGTTAATTCAGTTGTTGTCTTTGGAGTTGTCGGTTTGGTTGTTGTTGACTCGCTTGTTGAAGGTGTTATGGATGCTGTAGTTATAGGCTCTTCAGTAGTTGTTATCTTCGGGGTACAGCCGGCCAGTTCGGGATCCATGCAAATCAATTCCGTGGGACTGAACTCCAAGCCTGATGGACAGTCATACCCAACAGGAATCGGATATTGGCAAATTATGTACTTGCTGCAATTTCTGGGATAGGGCACCACGGAGTCGTCCGTCTTGCCGTCACAAACTCCATCACTAGGCTTTGCAGTAGTACTAGTGCCCGGTTCTATTGACGAAGAATCCGGCTCGTAGGTGGTTAAAATTGTTGTGGATTTTGTTGGTGTTTCAGTGGAAAACGTGGTTGAGGATTCAGTGGTTGGCAAAATGCTTGTTTCTATTGGTTTTATAGTTGAAGATACTGTAGATGGCTCAGAGGTTGAAAGTGTAGTGGATTCTGTAGGTGTTACTGTAGATGGCTTAGCTGTTGACTCCGTTGTGAGCTCTGTAGATGATACAGTTGATGATGTAGTAGGGGAAACCGTAGTTGATTCTTTAGGCGTAGACGTAGAATCTGCTCCACTTGAAGTTGTACTCGTTTCTGACGGCTTAGCGGTGGTGGTAACAGAACAATTGGCCAGCGAAGCATCCACACACTCTTTTAGGTCCACACTAAACTCATCTCCCTCGTCGCAATCAAAGGCTTCTGCTATTGGTCGACTACACTGGATGTACTTCGAGCAATCGTTGGGATAAGGCACCAGTGCACCATCGTCTACACCGTCACAGGGTCCCTTTTGGGGGGGCGGTCTCGTGACCGGGGAGCTTGTGGTCGGCTCTTCGGTGGTCGAAGTAGTTGATGTGTAATCCCAGCGACAAGCGTCAGATGGAACATCAGCTCCACACTTTTCAGTAATGGGATCGTAATATTCCCCGCAATTACAGACGTCCATCATATAAATGTAATCGTCCACGCAGCGGATAAACCACTGACAGTTATCCGGATATGGGAATGTGTCTCGGCTGCTGTTCGTGCACATCGTAGGCTCTGATGGTGGCCTCGTAATGCCGGGCTCTGGAGTAGTAGTGCTCTGATCTCCCTCGCAGTCACTCTCCTCCCAGCTCCCAATGCACTTTCCAAGCTCTGAACTGAAGAAAGTCTCGTCGGGACAATAGAAAGCTATGGGTATCGGTGAAACGCACACGATATACTTAGTGCAGTTCTTGGGATAGGCTATATTCTCGTTCTCAGCTCGACCGGCACAAACCCCTGACGGAGAAGCCTCAGTGGTAGTCGGTATCTTTTGGGTAGTCGAGGGTTCTGCAGTTGTTGGTTTCGGGGTGGTAATTCTTTCGGTTGTGGTTGGAGTCACAGTGGTTGTGGAAGTTGTAGCTTCTACACCCTTGCAGGCATCAGGTGAGACATCGGGTCCACATTCTCCGGAGTTTGGATCAAAGTAACTGCCATATATACAGGTTGCCACTAACCAGGTATTGCCACTGCCCATGCATAAGTAATATTTTCGGCAATCTTCCGGATACGCAAACGAAGTCCCAAGGGGCTGACCCTCACAGAGTTCATTGGGTCCTAAAGTCGTTGCTTTTGTAGTGGTTGTCGTTGGAGTTGGAGTAGTTTGCTCCGTGGTCGTAGTTGGCTTGGTTGTTGGAACCGGTGTGGTGGTGCGGTCTCCCAGACATGTGAAATCACCTGGTTCATCGCACACAAGCCAATCGGGATTGAAGAGCAGCGTGGGAGGGCATTCACCCATTTGCACTTGATTATCTTTACAAATCAAGTACTGCGAACAGTTTCCAGCATAAGCGATAATGGTGCCATCCGGCAAACCCTTGCATTCATTCGGATTTACATCAGCAGGAAGTCCCGGCGTAGTTGCTGGCAACTCTTCTGTCGTTTTGGCAGTTGAGGATTCGGTGGTGTCATTTTCCTTCGGTGTTGTCGTACTGATTGTGGATGGAGTCGTGAGAGTTGTTGGTTTATCAGTAATTCCTGGAGTAGTGGGATATGGCGTGGGATTGCACTGCACCGAGTCGGGAGTATCGCAGATATGCAACCAGTTGTTGAATAACTTGTCCGGCTGACAGTAGTCGAGGTCGGTGCAACCATTTCGGCAGGATAAGTAAGCACTGCAATTGTAGGGATAATCATAGAAGCCATTTCCCAAGTAATCACAGTAATCCTCCGGAATGTCCTCTGGAGTTGGACCGCAGACCACGTCCTCTTCGGTAGTTGAAGTGGCCGTCATCGTAGTGGTTGAAATGGTTGTCATCTCAGTGGTTGAAACGGATGTCGTCTCTGTTGTCGAACTAGGTAAGGGCAACTCCTCGCAATCCGCAACCTCGGGAGTATCGCAGATTTTCAGCAAATCATTGAAGACCTTATCGGGATTACAGTAGTTTAGAACAGGCCAGTTATTAGTACAGTTTATGTAGGCCTGACAGTCATAGGGATACCGAATTATCGTCCCATCCTTTGCATTCTGGCAATAATTTTCTGAAATTCCTGGCGGTAGTGGCGGCGGATCCCAGCTAGACGTTGGCCAGCTACTTGATGGAGTTGTTAAAGCCTTCTCGGTAGTGGAAGTGCTCTCACTGATATTTGGACTGATTTTTGTGGTTCTTTCCGTTGGTCCGGGAGTGATGTGAGTAGTTCCATCGGTGGGTTCGGGCGTCTCAATAGAATAGTAAACACAATCCACGGCTTGAGGGTAATTGCATAGCTGCGTCTTATTGTCCCACCATAAACTCGCCGGACACAGCTTCACCGTGGGATACAGACAGTCGCAAACCAGGAACAGACTGCAGTTATCCGGATAGGGAACCAAGCAACCGAACTCCTTACCTTCGCACATCACCTGGTTTTCGTATCGCTGCTCATTGTCGCAGGTTTCGTGAGCCAAAACATTCAGTTGCCAGCTCCAGAATACGGCTACGATCACCAGAACCCATGGCAAAGGGTTAGAAGTGTTGACTGTAATATATAAAAACACTTCATAGATTAGAATTAATTAGCCTTTAAGTGGAGTAGATTGATTCAAAAGATACTAAATAGCATTAATCAGCCTTAATTATTTTAAAACATTTATGAGATAAGAACAACTCAGACAGTTTATCTGTGAGCAATATTAAAATCATGATATATGTAAAACATTTTATTATATAATATTTTATGCCGTTGTGTGTTTTTATTTTATTTATATTTATAATTAGGGAATCCGATAGGATGTACTTTTTTTAGAGGAAGTACTCATATTTCACATTAGCTAAGGTCACTAGAGAAAATCCAAGCTAAATTTTAGGTATTATTTTGTTTGCCAAGGCACTTTGGATGTTTTAATTGATCTATTTTTCCAATATAACAATTACATTTTAATTTAAACTTTGCTTTAATATTACACTTCACCTTTCATAATAGTTTTCCCTTTAAGCAAGAAAGAGGAAAGACTCTCTTTGACGTTTAAGTCCACACTGACTTCCCAATCGGGCCAACAGAGTTGTTTATACGCAGAGGTATTCCCCTGATATGGAGTTGATAGCTTATAATAATGACAGTTTGATTAGATTTAATTGAAAACTCTACGGAATTCACGGGAATTCTTTTTTGTTGCCCTATTTTTGAAAAGAACAAAAGTCGCTCAAAATGTTAACTTTTTGTTATCTACCAGTTATGAATTATATAGTTTTTTTAAGTACCGAATCAACATGCGCCGTTCTGGGATTTGATGAATCGAGAGTTAGGGTTATATTTAATATACTGATAAAGCGTTTCCGTATTTAAGGTCTTATCTTTACGTCACTACTTGAAAGTCATTGAGGAATCGTACAGAAATTGACATCATATTCCATATAACAGATATAATTATAACTAAAACTTAAATAAATAAATATATTAAAGGAAGAAACTAAGGTGAAACCAAAGTTTGTATGCCCTTACAGGATGCCATTGGATCAGAGGGGAAAAAGGAAAAAAAAAAAATGTGTTGTATTTTTCCGTTAAAAGCTTTTATATATGTATTTTCTCTTCTTGTTTGCCTCATAAGGCGTACGATTAGGATGACATTTTGTAAGAGGACTTAGATCTATGAAAGACTGTCTGCTGTAAAGAATATTGATAAAACAAAGCTAATTTACAATTAAAAGTTCTCGTAATTCAACTATTGAAAAAAAAACAGTTTTTTGCAACACTGGAAATGGTATAACAAAATGAACAGAACTTGCAAACACTTTTGCCAGGGCTGCACTCATTGAAGAGCGATAAATTATCGATAGTCTGCAAGCTTGAAGTTTCGTCATTCGTCTCCCAAATTTATTTTGTATGTTTATGTTTGTTTCGTGCAGGTAAAGGCATTAGGTGCATTTACAAGATTTCATCGCCACACCAGAACCACCAGAGCTCCCATTCTTCTAACAAAAATGGAGACACAGACACTAATGGAAGTGTTGCGCGCCACTTTGGATCTAAATATGGAGCGTCGCATGGCCGCAGAGTGTCAACTAAACCAGGTGAGTGCTTATTTCCCATGCCGCCCCGTCGGCTACTTCGTAACCAAGATTAAATATGTTTTCTGCTGACCACAACCGCCTCCAGCTCTGTAAACTAATTCAAATCTACATACAAATCTTTTCGTCGCAGATGTGCAACATCATTGGATTCACACCCACTATGCTGCAGATCGTAATGGAGGCGACGGTGGAGCAGCCGGTGCGCCAGGCGGGAGCTATTTACCTTAAGAATTTAATCAATAAATGCTGGTCGGACCCCGTTCCGGGCGAACCAATACCCTTTTCCATTCTCGAGCAGGATCGCGACATAATCCGCGGTGCCATCATGGACGCCATCGTGCATGCTCCCGAGCTGATCAGGTAAAGTGAATGGGAGTTGGCTTCAAATGTCCATGACTCAACTTCTTCCTCTCTCCACGCCGTGTCTTAGGATTCAACTTTCGGTGTGCATGAATCACATCATCAGAAACGATTACCCCTTACGCTGGCCACATGTGGTGGGCAACATCGGCCTGTACTTGCAAAGCCAGGATGTAAACGGCTGGAATGGAGCCCTTGTGACCATGTACGAGCTGGTCAAGATCTATGAGCACAAGCTCCAGGACCCGACCCCGATGTACGAGGCGATGTGTTTCCTGCTGCCCATGATCTACAAACTGATGATGCACCTGCTATCCGAGCAGTCCTTGCAATCGGTGCTGCTGCAAAAGCAAATCCTTAAGATCTACCGCTCCCTCACTCGGTACTGCCTGCCGCTGGAGCTCATCACCAAGGAGATCTTCTCCCAGTGGATGGAGATCTGTCGTCATATCGCTCTTTCCGACGTGCCCGACTGCTCCCATCTCAATGACGAAATGCGGTTGGAGTTCCCTTACTGGAAGACCAAGAAGTGGGCCCTTCACATCATGGTGAACATGTTCAAACGGTGCGTTGAGTAATTATCAAGCAAAATCATTCTAAATATGTCTGTTGAAGGTATGGAAGTCCCCAAAAGGTGGTCGATGAGAGGTACGAACAATTCGCCAAGTGGTATCTGCCCACGTTCAGCCAGAGTGTCCTGGAGGTGCTAATTGAGATTCTCAAACAGTATCGGAACCAGGTCTACGTTTCGCCACGAGTCCTAGCCGATGTGCTAGCTTATGTGGATAGAGCGTAAGTAACGCTACGGATATTAAATATAATATACATATATATAGTTTAGTTTCTAAGAATATTAATATTGATACATTTACATTTGCGCAGTGTTTGCCACTCCTACACCTGGAGGCTCATTGTCCCATTTATGGAGGACATCATCCAGAATGTCATCTTTCCCCTCATATCCTTTTCGGACTCCGATCAGAAGCTTTGGGATAGCGATCCGAATGAGTATATTCGCATTAAATTTGGTAAGCGGAACTCTCCTACCAGTTTTTTTTTTTGTTGATTTTTGTTTACCCTTCTTTCATGCAGACATCTTTGAGGACTATGCCTCACCAGTGGCGGCTGCCAAAGAACTGCTGTTTTCCATTTGCCAGAAGCGCAAGGGTATCCTGCCCAAGGTTTTAAACTTAATTCATCAAGTAATTAGCACACCGGATGCTGACAACAAGCAGAAGGACGGTGTGTTGCACATGACTGGAACGCTGGCGGACATCCTGCTAGGGAAAAATTTCTACTGCGCTCTAATAGAATCCATGCTAACCACATTCGTGCTTCCGGAATTTCAAAATGCCGCCGGTCACTTGCGGGCGCGTGCGTTTTGGGTGATGCATAGCTTCTCCGAAATGCAGTTCAGGAATCCCGATGTGCTTGCCACGATCATTCGCCAGGCGATCAATACCCTGCTCACCGACAAGGAGCTACCCGTGAAGGTGCAAGCGGCCATCAGCCTTCAGAGGTTCCTGTCGTGCCAAGAGGAGGCGGACGAATACGTTGTGGGACAACTTAATGAGATATGTAAGGAGCTTCTTATTGTCATACGCGAAACCGAGAACGAGGATATGACGATTGTGATGCAAAAGATCATGTGCACCTTCACCGATCAGCTGAAGCCTGTGTCCGCGGAGATCTGCCAGCATCTGGCCGTCACCTTCGGCCAGATTCTAGAATCCGATGATGGTTCCAACGAGAAGACGCAGACGGCCTGGAACATTCTCAGCACAATGAATTCACTGCTTACTGTGATGGAAAAGCATCCCGAAGTACTACTTACCATGGAAGAGATCGTCACCAAAGTGGTCACACACATTTTCCAGCACAACCTCAAGGGTGAGTCGATGTGGAGCGCCTAGCCATCTAAAATATGATCGTCTCATCTCTTTTCTTTAGACTTGTACGAGGTTACCTTCGATCTGGTCCTCGATCTAACGACCACAGCCATCTCACCCAAGATGTGGGAGATGCTGGAGCTGTTCTATCAGTTGTTTAAGGAGAACTGTGGCGAATACTTCCCTAATATTATGCCGGCGCTGTATAACTATGTGACAGTCGACACTCCGGCCTTTCTATCCAACCCAGACAGGTTGTTCGCCATGCTCGACATGTGTCAGACGGTAGGTGGGCTTAAACATAGTGTAATAGGCTTAAATAAAACCCATTCTACATTCTCTCAGGTATTCACTAGCAGCCCCGGCGAGATCCCCGAGTGGTATGCCGCCAAGCTGATGGAAGTGATCATCCTGCAGTGCATGGGCCAAATTGACGCGGTGATACAAACGATTGTTGGGCTGGCCCTGGGCCGACTGAGGAGCTGGGTACAGTGCCCTGAGCTGAGATTCATGTGCCTGCAGGTGGGTATTGCGGCGCTCTACTACAATCCCCAGTTGCTGCTCTCCACTCTGGACAAGATGTCGAAGCAGAGCAGCGAACCGATTACTGCACAATTCATCAATCAGTGGATATACGGCATCGATGGTTTCAAGGGGTAAGTGAAATTTTTAGCCTAAGGAACTAGATAATTTATTTTTCAAGCCATGCAACCCCTTAGCATTCACGATCGCAAGGTGTGCATCCTGGGACTGTGCACCCTCATTTCCCTGGGAGATGCCAAGCCACAGGTGCTGAACGAGGTGGCCGCCAACATTATGCCCGCCTTCATACGGCTTTTCTGTGGATTAAAGCGGTCATATGAATACAGGGCCCAGGAAGAGGAGGAAGACGAAGATGATGTTAGCGATGGATGGCAGGAGCCTTTGGGCAGCGACGAGGATGACTTGGAAGATTTCGGGTGGGACGTTTCGTCTGATGATGAGTTCGAAACGGACTCTGAGTCTTTCACAACGCCCATAGATGATGTGAAGAACAAGATGGCTATCGATGAGTACTGTACGTTCAAGGATGTTTTTAATGGTAAGCTCAAATGCACTAAAATACTCTTGTGTCTTATGGTGATTTCTTAATTTTTCTTGTCCTGCACAGCCCTTTCCGTGCAGGACCATGCCTGGTTTACGCTCCTCACCTCCAACCTGTCGCCCGAGCAGAACATTGCGCTAAAGGAGGTGGTGGTGGCCGCCGACCATCGCAAGGCTGCCAAGATGTCAAAACTTGTCGAAAAACAATAGTTTAAGAATGTCCACCCCTACCAATCAACACTTGCTGTAAGTGCATTGCTCTGGTGGTCCTTGTTTACGCTAACACCGTAGAAGTTCAGTATTTTTATGTATTCATTTATGTAATGTATTTTCTCAAGCAAGTTCAGGTTTCTTTAAAATGTATAAAATTTCCAATAAAGTTGTCGTCGGTGCAGCATGCATTTATACCCCATACTGTTCTGGACTTATTGTAAATTTGTATTTTATTATTTTCTACTTCATCACGAACTTTACCTTAAATAAGACTAAATTTAGATAATAATGCCAAAGCTTTTTGCAAAAATAAACCGCCATACGTATGTGTTGGTCTAGTGCTTCTGGCGGCAAAGTCACGCCGGAAGGCAAATCAATATTTGAGGGGCATTTAACACGAAAGCGGCTTTAAAGGTTAACCGCCATCGAACGCACAAAAATATTGACAAAACCAGACGAGCACGCGGAGTTGGTCGGGCAGGCAGACGGCTCAAATAATTCAAAGCGACGCGCGCATTAAATATTAACACTTTAATCTACCCGATGGCGGTCTGTGTGTTCGAGTGTGTGTAGCTGCCAGGGTAGTGGCCATAAAGATAGCAAACTTATACAATATCCTCTCCGGCAGAAACACACTCACCGCCTCGTGTGCGCTGCATGCTAAACAGTTTTGAGGAAAACAGCAAAACAGCAAACGGGGCAATTGAAAAATAAAACAAACCGAAAGGACATAAAACCCGGGGGAGAGTCCAGATAGAAGGACGGGAAGAGAGACCGGGAGACCTATTCCCATCCAGCACGCGAGCGGGCTGGCCGTGGAACATAAATTGGGAAAGGAACATTGTGGAACACGCCCATTGGCGAAATAATTATACGCCTTCAGATGGAGGAGCACAAATTAAATCAACAAGCCGCCCCGACGTGGCTTAGCCGAAAAACGCCCACCACAGCGAGCAAACTTTCCAAATATGAAGCATTAATATTCACGCCCATGTTAAAAGCACATAAATAGGCGTGGCATGCCAGCAGCACTTCCGCTTTTCGGTCAGCTCCCGCCATTTGTGGGCCTTCCTCCAGCGCTCCGGCGACTGTTATGTTGCATATAATTTTCCCAGCCAAGCCCATTAGCTTGGCCAATAGACAATTGCTGGATGGGAAATTGGTTGCTCCTCAGCTGTTGGAAAATTCGACGAACCATTTTCCACAATTAAAGCTAAAAGCATTCGTTCCATAATCAGAGAATGCAATAAAATATTTATCACTGAAAAGATTCATAGCTGTGCTGCAAAATATATAATATTTTTTTTATTTTAAAACATGGTTTCTATACATAATGGATTCATTCTATAGATAAATAAATTTAATACAAAATTCTAATCCATAATTAGTTATATTTTCTGCTCTGAAAAGTTATGTAATTTCTTAGGTCTTTAATTCAACTTAAAAGTTTCTTTAACTTTAAAGTAAGTTAAGTTTAAGCCTTTAAAAACAACTTTAATACTTGCATTACACATCATGTAAAATATATTACCTTCATCTAGTTTTAATAAATTTATTATTAACTTATTTACTTTAAAGGGCAAAATATGACCTCCCCTCAGCTTTAAGAAAGTCTAAAAGCCTTTCAATTTCTTAGAATTTTCCTTAAGGCCAAAGCACTCGTCTGGCAGCTAATTGAAAACATTAAATTCTCACTTTTTGACTCTGCCGTTGGTTTACACAACCTCGAGGCAGTGCCATTGAATTGTGATTTTTATTGTTATTTTTCGGCTTAACCCGGCTAACTTTGCAGCCCCAAGGTGTTTTGTCTCTGCCAGTAGAAAGTTGGCCAAAATAAAGGAAAAAAAAGAAGGACAGAATTGAGCAGGACTTGTTTGTGTTGTTTGCCGGTGGTTATCTGGCTTATTGGCATGGGCAGTGGTTGCTGCTGCGGTTTGGGTTGTTACTGGCTTGTTATGAACAAGCTTAACTTGCAGTGTTTATCTTTGCTGAACTGACCCAGAAACACATAAATTTTGGACCACAGAGAAAAGTTGTTAAATGAAATTTAACTCATTTTCAACTTGTATTTACATAATATTTTCAGCTTAGAAGGCTTTGGGTAAAAGAAAAATAAATTTCAGGCTGTTAAGCATTTAAAGATTAATATTACAGAAATATTTAACTACAGTAGGTGAGTAAGTAAATTAAGATAGCATTTGTTTAGATTTTATAATAATATTTGCAATAGAAAAACTTATTTTATTAGAAATAAATTCAACTAAACTATAAAATACATTCAGCTACATATGGGTAATTTTTAATTACTGGGAAAGCCAAATAAAACCAATCAACTCAATTTACCCCGGCAACGACTTAAATATTTCCCCTTGATGGTGGTGAGATTGTAAAGTGACTTGGGTTGCCTTTCACCCCCTCCGATTTTCCCCGACTAATCTGTGGTAAAGTAAAGCAATTTGACTGAGCTTGATTCTGTTTGCTCAGCCCCAAATGAGGTACACAAACGCCGGCTGCCGTGTCAGCTAAACGGATTTTCGTTGCCTGTTTTGGCATCGCATTACAGGCCCTAACACATAAATTCCCCCCCTCCAAAACTCTGGCTTCCTTCCTTCACTTTGTTGTCATCCGCACATATGGCGGGGGGTGGCTTGGGAGTTCACCAAAGAAATGCGAAACGGATGTGTGAGTTATGCGTGGGAAGCAGTTCATTTCCCACCCGACGATTGAGTAAAATTATTTGCCCATAAACCTAAACTTCTGATCAAATTCGGGCTGTCAAGGAATTGGCAGCCTCGCTAAAGAAAACACTCAGATTTTTGTGGCTTTAATTACTCAACAAGTGGGGATTAAGATAATGCCCTAAAAGTAGCTCATTCTCACATATTTATGGGGGCTTAAGTCTCTTTATTAGTAGACTACTTATCTCTTAACTGTTTCAATTAGCTCTTAGCTGTGGCTTGAATTTCTTATGGCTGATTGCTTGAGCAGATATTAAGAACGCACTGTGTGTCACAGAAAACTTCTTTGTAATGCCTTCAACTGTCAATATAAAATTATTGTAAAATAGCCAAACCGTAAATATCCCTTAAGCTGACATCAAGAATACGCCCAGTTCGCCACCACTTAAGTGAGACAACCTTTTGCACTTCGTTCCCTTGGACGTGGCCAGGAAAACTTTATAATTTCATCAAATTCACAACCGAAATTGCGTTCATAATTTTATTATTTTGAAAGCACTTCGGAGAAGTTTATCTAAACATGTAGAAATCAGCACCAAGCACCCCTTCTTCTTCACGAGCGAAACATTTTGAGGCTTTGGCCCAAAAAGTTGTTTCAAACAGCAATTAAAATAAATTACATTTTGCGATTTTAATTGCGTCTAATTGCAGGTAAAAGCCGGCAAATAAGTTCAAGCACCAAACTTAAGGGTGGCGTTGGCGTGGGGGCGTGGCTGAATTAATTTCCACAGTTGTCAGTTGTTATGAGCTGAAACGACACAGCAGGCACAACGAACTTTTCTCGATGGCACTCACAAATGGACATTGCAACAATATTTGGAGAAGGACAGAGACCATACGACGGACCAGAGAACGACACACAGACACAGTTATGAAATGGCAATCTAAAATGAATGACAATCAGCGTCCACGCTGCGTATACGTAATTGTCAACATCAAACTTTTATGAGTGACAATTTTGAAATGGGTTTTTGGAACGACGAATTCGGGGTAAGAGCAGGGACAGAGTCGAAAGTTCATAACAATGTGCATAAATGATAATGAGAACTGGTGGAAGAGTGGAGTGTAGTTGCCAGGGGTTTCGGTGTAGAAAATTGGATCGAACTAATGGCAGAAAAACGAATATTGAAAATCATATCCAATAAAATCTCCATTTTAAATAAATCCAAGCAGTAAATTCTAAACCAATTAAAACTAATTATATTTTTAGTATACAAGGCATAGTCTAATTTAAAGGTTAACTAAATTCGCCTCACATCGAAGCTAATGGTGAGGGTTAATGCCCTAAATTATGCATAAATGTTACTCAACGGATATTCATGGCGTTTAAATTTCCAAGATCTCTTATATGATTGAGCCGCTGGCATGTGTGTTAACCGAAACCGGAGATTATGTCAAGCGATCTTGGCCATAAGTCAACTGAAAGTGTCCCACTTATGCACATCCTGCCCGGCTGTCGTCATTAGTTTACTTTGTCTGACACTCGAGTGTCAGCAGAGCTGACAAAATGCTCTTCAGGTGGCTGCCTCTTCCATGTGCAAAGTGCCAGAAAGATTGAAGCAGCAGTCGGGCCTGTCTGCGAGCCCGAGTGGAAGGCAATTTCATTTAAAGAGTTTAAAAACGGATAGTTTCCATGGAAAACTGGGTGAATGAAGGGCAGGAAAACGTATTCAAAAAATAGAAAATAGCTCAAACAATTAGGAATGAACCTCAAACGTACAGAAATGTTAAAAATATAAACGTTCCATGTAAAATTAATTGTACAGCCTTTAAAGTACATTTTTAATTAATTTATTAGTATTTTTTAAGATATTTTTAAATTATTGGAATATTGATTTTACAAATGGGGTTCAAATAACAATTTTTTTACAAAAAGGTTATGAAAACAATATTTAAATCAATAAATAATATAATTAAAATATGAAATTTATTTATCGCAGAGAGAAACCACTTCTTGTTATCAAATAAAAGACAAAACATAACACCCATTTCTTCCTGTGTAACAATGATTTTTTTAGCATTTCTCGAACTCCTCTTCAGGGCAGATAAACGAGCTGCAAGCACCTTTCTGACCATTGCAGTTCAATTACATTTGTGAGAAATTTCCAAACATTTATATGCTCCGCTTGAAGCAATATGAAGGACCATTAAAATCATAAAACTCTAACAAAATGGCACAGATAAATAATATAGTAGTTCATATATATGTAGGTATTTATATACTTTATTACATTTTGCAGAAAATAAAATAACTTGTACTTTGAGTCACGTTCAGCTCGTTGTTCAGTCTTTGATGGGTTTTTCGTTCTGCTTTAGTTAAGTGCACAGCCCGGGGTCGTTGAGAATCTCAATTTAAATTGTCTAGTTTTTTTTTTGATTTAAAAAAGCCAGCATACGCAGCATTATAATAAAAGAAGCAAAGATTAAAAAATGTAAAAACAATTACCGAAAAGCAGAAGAAGCGAGTGGAGCAAGCTGAGCTTGCTCGGCGAAGTCGCTACTTTAACCCACCCAACCCGCCATTAGCCTCGAGGCTGCTTAGCTCATCGTGTTTTCCAGAGCCACGAACAAGCTACTCGAGGAAAAAACTCCCTGGAAAACATGGGAAAAATGGAGAATGCAGAAAAATGCAGTGGGAAAAAAGCACACTTAAATCTACATCATTTCCAGTCCACAGCCCCCGCGTAGCTTTTGGCCCTTTGAAATTGGTTCAGCCAGGTGAAAGTAGCTGTCCCGCTTTTTCCTCCCCCCTCATATTTATTGGTTTAAAACAGCAGCTGCTGCTGCTGGCTGCTGGCATCATCTGCCGCTAACAATGGCGAAACTAAAGCTATAATTGTTTCCAATTGAAATCTATTTCCATGGCGCTGGGGAAAAAAAACCGTGTCAAGTGCAGCGGCAGTTGAAGGAGGAGCCTCGGCAAAACTAAAGTGCTCCCAGACCACGCCTTTGTGAGCAGTCAAGAGTTAAAAGGACATCGCCGGGATAACAACATTTGCATGCAAATGGCGAGCGGAGCAAAAGGGAAGTTACTTTGCCAATGTCAAGCGGCGGACTCGGAACGTGCCCATGGCTTTGGCAAATGAACTTGTTTGGTAGCTAATGAGATAAGCATGCAAATGCCAGCAGCAGGCCAAGAAAAATAGAAGCCCAGGCAGACGTTGAATTAAGTCGAGTCCTGTCGGTGGCAGAAACAGGACGACTCAATTAACTGACATTTCCGTGGGGTGACGCACAAAAAAAAGGGTGAACTGTAGAAAAAATGAGCTCAGTCTCAACTAAATAAAATGGTTAAGATATAATCTCAAATGCAGTTGAATAGAAATACGAAATTGAAAGGATATAGCCAGGACTCCTTATCAACAGGACTGGGGAGAGGAAGAAATTGTGAGAAAACGGGAAAAATATTCTTAGATCAACTGCATTTTCAGAAAAGTTTTGCCTTGGTACTTATCGCATTTGTTTACTTGCCTTGACTATTTTTACGTAAAACTATTTCTGCATATTTTTATGTTTTGTGCTACAACAACTTTCCTTTATAAATGATAATATTCCAGGGGCAAACTTTATTCGAGCATAGGTTTTGCATGTTTCCAGCCCATAATCATAACTTAAATCACCGCACACACAGTGGTTGACATTTCATAGATATCATTATAAACCAAAATTGTGTTTTGCTAATGCATTGGCCACCACAAGACCGCCGCCGCCCCCAAAAATTGTCAACAAGTTTTATGGCCTACTCAAAATTAATTGCTTTAAGCACGCATGCCCAACGTTTCGTTCAGTGTCTTTAACTCGTGAATTTAGTGCCTTGAAATGCCTGGGAAATCGGGCAAGATGGTGTTCCTCTCCGTTGAGTAAAACTGTTTTTCCGGGCATTGTATCACAAAGTGGCTGGCACACATTGCATATGCGTAATCCAGCAGCTCCTTTTTCCTTTTTTTTTGTCCCCTCCTTCGGCATACATAAACATGTAAACACATTTTGCTATATTTTTTTGCTACCCTCATACGTTTCTTTTTCCCTGCTCCTTTTTATGACAAGCAAATACATGCAAATCTAGAATTTTACAAACGATAAACGCCTTGAGGCAAGCTGCTGCTCCTGCTGGAGTCTCCTGCCATACAATTGATGCCGTTTTATGGCTCGTGTGTGCGAGGATGTGTGAGGGACAAATCCTGCTAATGCCCCAATGCGTATGCGTACGCATTTGATGCTCATTTTTCTTCCTGCCGTTAAGTCCTGCACAAATCAAACGGGGAAAAAACCTTTCATTCTACTTAACGAACAAAAAAAAAAACAAAAAAACAAAAAAACAAATATGCAAAAAAAGTATTGTTACCTTCTGCTGTCCATTATCCAAATACAAAATATTCTAAGCAATACATGCGGGAACTTGCAAGGAGTCGTCCAAAACAAAAACCCAATCTGGATTCATGTCAATTCCAATTACAAGCCGGCAGGGAGGACCCTCGCCCAGGGCACAGAGCACAGCGAACTTATCTAAGCTTAACCACAGGACACGTTTCACCTCCTCCGCACCTCGGAGATGAATCTATGCACATTATATTTACTACAGCATTGAGCGACAAATAAAAAAGGAAGACAGAGAACATCTGTTGTCCTTCAAGGAGCGGGCTACAAGTTAGCAACAGCGGGCCTTGAAATAGTAGTCCTCTTATGGCATGAACATTTAGTAACCTTATAAAATATATAATGAACAATTTAAGGAGATATTTCTCTTATTTTACGGACACTTTATTACATTAAATAAATACTATTCAGTAATTTATAGGATGCTCACTTAGATACAACAATTTTATACACCCGAATTATAGAAAAAATTTTCAATTGTTTAGACTATTTACTTGAGCTTAACTGTAGCTGCCGTTGAATAAGAATTCTTGCTCCCCAGGGGCAAGATACTGGCAACCAAGCAACAGCTGCATTTGAAATGAAAAGCATTTGTTTCTGACACAACTCGTCTTCGCCTTCGGATGCTGGGTTACTTTCGTCCTGGCAAAAGCTTGGTCCATTGAGAGAGCTCTCGCCTGAATGCGCTCACTCATTATGTTGATTATCCCAGGCGGCCAGGCCACATCTCAAGGATTTCTGCAGAAATATGAATTGAAATAAATGCGCTTACGAGCTTGCTTTCTGTCCGTCCAAAAGAATTCATTAGAAATGTAATAAATTTTCTGGAAGAAAAACAGGGACTGCGGCCATATAAAAAAAGAGCAAAAAGAAAAGGAAAGGGAGAAACCGCACCATTAACCCTTCTTTGCGGTGGCTTAACACACACACTCTGAAAATGACAACAAAAAAATACATATGAAATGTTGTACAATTTTTTCTTGCTGGTGACCTTACTATCCAGTGGGATTTATGGCCTCTCTCCTTTCGGGTCATCTAATACCATTTCATATGGCCAACACATATCCTTCTTCCCGGCGAATCCCCCTGCCTTCCGCCGGCAATTGATGAGCCACAAAGCCAACAAGCATGAAATGAAGTCCAACTACACGTCCCACGCCCCTCCCAGTGGTAGTCTCCATTACCATTCCCCAATTCATTTTGCGGTTAATGTGATAAATCAATTTTATGCGAAAATCACAGAGCATAAATTTATTTAACTAGCCCATAAGTCATGGCCCTAGTTTGGTCGAATGTCTGCATTTGTCTGCCCGCCTTTTCCTTGGCTTTATCAATTAATTTAAGAGTATATTGCTTGGACTTGGCTTGAAACGGATCCGGATTTGATAGGGGCAATAAAATTAAGCTGCGGTTTAAAGCTAATAGAAATCCTGGAAGTGGCTTTAATTAATTTATTTGAAAAGAGGAACTGTATAGAAATAAATATTTACATAAATATATTTTAATTGAATTTGCTTACATTTTCGCCAACCCTTTGACTTCTATTTAACTTTATATTTATAATTTTATAAATATATGACTATCTGAACCCATCTGGCTTTTCATTAATTTATTAAAAAAAAAACAATTGTATACAAATAAATAAAGAACCATTTTATAAGGTCACATTAATAATAAATATTTACATGAATATATTTTTATGAAATTTGACTTTGTTTTCCTTTTGCTTACATTTTTTCCCCTAATCCTTTGACTTCTTTTTTAACCAACTTTATATATTATATTTAATTTTATAAATATATGACCATCTGAAGCTAACTCTTTTTCGTTCAAATAAAACATGAGGGAAATAAAAGGGTTGAAAGAGCGGACCACGGGTCGTATGCTTAATGAGCATTTAAAATTCATTTAGACTTTTCACCTTTTATCTTTGTGTGCACAATGAATAAAATTAAAATAATCCGCGGCCAGTCGGTGTCGTCGGTGTCGGGTCTTGATAAAATTTTTTCCCGCTGTCTCCACTTTCCTTCTCCCTGTTTTCCCACCAACTGTACGCGCCTTAATTTGAATAACTGAATTGTTAAGTGGACTTTCTGAATGATGGACTTGAATAGATAAGACGACGCAGGCAGCTTCCGACCTTTTAATTAAATTTAATTGCAAATGCCGCGACGAAGTCAGCGAAGTTGACATTTGATGAAGTCCTTGAAAGGCCTCAGAATCGACAAGCAGTAAAGGTGGCTTGGGGTTTGAGGGATTTTGAGGTTCAGTTGGTTTTGGATTCGATTGATTCTGCCTGTTAATTAGTTGTTTTTTTGTTTTTAGTATAAGGCTCAATAGGTTACGATTTCGGTTCCATTTGAGTTCGTTTCTCCTGGCATTTCATAGGTTTGAACCACAGTTAAATAGCCCCTTCCAGAAATTGGTAGCACTTTCTTCTAATGCATTAATTTATCACGCTCACTTGCCTCCCAGAGGATTTTAAAAAATCCAGGTGTCAGAGACAGGGACAAGCGGCCACGTAACCCAGGCCTGAAAGAAGCTTTTGCATTTCAATGAAAGCGTTTGTAAAATATTACTGGTTACTTGAGGGCTCCGACTCCCATATGCGAGGCAGTCAGACAGACAATCTCCAGTGCCCAAGTACGCAGTGTCGCACTCAAGTCACGTTTGCCAACTGGCAAAAGCTTCAACAAATGTTAAGCCCAGGATTTATTGAGCTACTTAAGTTGCTGTTGATGATGTTCTCCGCCTCACCCGGCTACTCAGGACTACACCCACGGCCAGGAGTTTGCAGAAAAAGGTTAACAGTCAGGATACGTCTGTAAATGTTGATATATATAAATATATACGCTGGCATTGAGCACCCACATGCTGGCGGGACATAAAAGATTCATATTTCCATTGAAAAGTATATCTGGAAATGCCCGTAAACATCCAGAATCACGGGCAACAGCAGCAAGTTGTCTAAGTCCTGTTTAATGAGTTGGCAGCAACTTTAAGGCACTTTTTTCCAACATTATGTTGCTTTCTACGAGGGTGAAAAATATATGAAAGGTGCACATTGAAAAATTGATTAATTTCGAAATTAAACAAGATTGCTATAAATAATTATTCATTTAGTTTAAGAATATTTCTGCTGTATTCTAAGTTAAAAATATGTTTCACTAAGTTTACCTTACATATTTAGCATTTTTTTTCGTGTACAAAGATGCAACCTTTCTACCGTCATCGCATAAATGTTTATATGGCTGCAAAACGTTTCGGCCATAAATAATGCCTTCGAGCTGGGCTAGCACATAAAAGTGTATAAAACGAACATCAAGGAGCTGCGTGAAAACATTTTTAAATGAGCTTCAGGTAATTTTTCAGCCAATGCAGGCTTGGCAGTCAGTTCCAGCTAATGGCCAGTTTCGGGGGCTTCTGTCTAATGTGTTTCATATGCAAATCCCACAAAAATATATATCTTATAGGTGGCTGTCTGTCGTGGGCTTTAAAGGAGGAAAAGGAATTTCGGCCACACCACATGGCGTATGAGCAATGTTCCTTAGAAGCTAGCAGATTGTTCCATCTTTCCTCCTGATTGTGGTTCATTTTTTTCGATTATTTTTGAAAGATTTTTACAATTCAATTGAATGGTTGCAAACTGTCCAGAAATATGTTGCATGTTGGAGGAAAAATGTGCATACATTTTTCAAGATGCCAGCGGCAAATTTGAATTGTCAAAATTGTAACGAGTTTTTTTTTTTGTATCTACTTCTTCTTTGGTGCAATGGCCATTTTCATTCCCGTTTCGCTGACATAAACTGCATTGAAATGTCATAAAAATTGAAACACGTTTCTCGTTGTGTTGCCCGCTCCTTGCCGCTGTTTCCTGAAATATTTCCTGTACCTCAACCTAGTCCTCCTGTACCAACTTTAGTTCGGACAGTTGGGGATGAGAAGCTGGTCTGCCGGATTTTGGCTTTCTGCTTTGCATACAAATAACGGCCAAGCCTTGGTATATCCATCCCTAAACCTATCCCCCAACTAACTGGTGAGTCTGTCACTTTGTTCCATTTCGCTGATGCTGCAAGTTTGCACTTTTCACGTGGAGATGCAATGGAGATATTATGAAAATTTATTGTTTTACGTGTGAGTAATTTTCTAAATTCGTGTTAAGAATCACTCTCTGCCTTCTCTTCGTACCAATATTTCGGTGGTATATTGTATATAATTCAATGAATTAATAAGCTGCCGCATAAGCTGACATTATTTTCAATTAATTAGCCTGATTAAGGCCATAACTCTCGTTTTCCCTTGAGATTGACAACCTCACAAATCAAAAAGGCAAATAAGGTCAAGCACACTTAAAGGAAATAATGATAATACTCTTAAAACTTGTAAGTTACAAGTTCACAATATTGGGGTTTTTTTTAAATTGAAATATTAATTAAATAAAAAATAGGGTTGCCTCGTTTACATATCAATCGAGTTTTTAAATTGCTTAAAAATATATAAAAAAGTATGTAATAAAATATTGGAGGTGTTGGAGTGTTTTATATCTTTTTAACTTATGTTATATTTTGTCACAAGGTTTTAATGTATAAAACAAAAGTTTGTGACTTTTTAAGAGCTCCTCTCGAAAAAATGCCTTGCTTCTAGTGTTTAAAAATCAATAAAAACTAAGTCCTTAAATATTCTTTGTATTTTACTTTAATCTTATATTTTACTTATAATAAAATAATAAATATAACCACTAACCGTTTTACGCACAATATTTCCTGCTCAACCCGGACAGGACTTTGTGCTTCGTTGGCCTGCATTTAATGGCACCATCTCATGATGGCATCCCCACATACACAAACAAAAACAAAACATTTTTGGTGGGCGTGCCGGGTTTTGGGACACCCAAAATACAAACAAAATCGATTTGCATTTAATTGCATCTGCGGCTGCACAAATTTCCAGTGAGAGTGGGGGAGGAGATCAAGGGGCACACGTTGTACAAGGACGAGCACAAATTCTGTAATCAGAATTATTGTTCAAATTGTCGTAATGTTTATCCAATTTGTTTTGTTGGCTTAGTTGTTGCTGCATGTGTGAGTATGCTGTGTGCCCTGGACTCGTGGGTGTGCGTGTGTGTTTTATGGCCATAATCCGATTAGAGTGTGTTAAGTGCTGTGCAGAACTTGGCCAACACCTTTTGTTAATTACGTAATTGTTTGGGGGTAAATATTGTCAACAATTTACGGATTCCAATGCGCTTGTGTGCCCAACCACTTTGCTCGCTCAATCAACTATTCCAAAGCCCTCAACCACTTTCGAAATCAACCTATTTCGGTATGTCAATCTGCGATTAATTAGTGAGAACTCGAAGGATTTTGGTGAATTGGTTAGACTGTAGACTGTAGAATAAGGCTAATGATTTTCTTGATTTCCCAAAAGGATTTTATCTAGGGTGCTGTAGAAAGCACTAGAGGTTTTAAAACCTTTAACAAGGTGTTAAAATTATGAAATGTAATTTTGTTAACTTAGATTTTGGGATTTGGATTTCAAATAAATTATTTTCAATTATGTTACCAACTTGTACTTAAACTTCGTTCTTTAGCATCATACTCTACCAATTCCATTGATTTTTTATTAACTTTAAACCCACAAATGGGAAACTATATCAAAATGCTTCTTGACTTCTCTTTGTCGTTTTCGAGGGATCATAATTTGCATCTCCCAGCTGCAATCAGCGGCAATAAGTGCCTCAAAGCGTTTCGCTGCTGGCAAGTTTCCTCGAACTCACAGCCACTCCTCCTACGATTCCAGTTATTCCATCCTACTGCGCTTGCATATCAAATTTTCCAATCCCATTCCCAATCCTAGTCCCAGTCCCAGTGCTCCCTCTTGCTCCCGAGTCCTGATTGTTATGCATTCGCTTGTCGGCACTTTTTTCATGGCGATTGTTCTTCCATGTTGCTGACAACGTCGTTAGCTATTCAAGTTTGTCAATTAAAAACATAATCCCCAATCAGAAGCCAATAATACCAGGCTGTTGCCAGACGAAGTCCCTCTGCCTCTCTTTGTCCTGGACTCCAGGACTCGCCTTCTCCTACCGCCTGTGGCTGTGCCTCTGATAATCTGGAATAGTCTCGCACACCATCAGAAAGTTTGCCTCACTGGAGACACTGAAGCGACATTGTCATGGCAAAAGTAAATATTATTTTCTTTTTTTCCCTGTTCTCTGTTTTCTCCTGCCTCTGTGAGCTTTTCCCCATGATTTTTGTTACAATTGCTAGCCAGACGGGATCAGAAAAGTGAATATTGGTGGAACCTTGTGGGCGCTGCCGGATAATTGCTTCGATTTCCTGACTTTTCCGGTCTGCCTTTTTTTCAGATACTTCATGTTGATCCAATAAAATATGGGAGGAGCGCTGAAAAAAAATAAAAGATAAAGTTTGGATTAAACTTTAAGTGGATTATCATAATTTGCAATTGATCAGGAGATGTCCTTTGACCCTGCGAAGTGTGTTTAATTGGCTTAATCGAAACTTGTACGGTTGCCAGTTTTTATTTTACAGTTTAATATTTCTCTGGCTATTTTTTATTTATTGGAATTTATCTCTGAGCCAAGCCATAACAAACATTATACACATTTTATTTTTCTGTAAAACTTTAAGCTTATGCGCATAATGCGGATGAAGGCATTGCATCAAAGCATTTTTCCTGGTCAAACAGTTTTCAATTACGCTCTTTGATCCCGAATATACTCCATAGAAAGCAACAAAATCTGTTCGGAGTTTGTTTGGCTTTAGAATGCATTGAATGTTTGATTTTGTTTGCTTACTTGTTTGTTTTTAATTTGCGCGCCGGCAAATATATTCAGAAGCAACGGATGAAAGTATCGGCTGTCTATTAGAGGGACTTAAGCCGTGCTATGAATAAAATAATGAGGATTTTGTACGAGGGATTTGCATTAGATCAGGGAACACATGGGCATGGGTTGCATATCCCCGCTATCAATCTAAATCCTGGAAGTGCTAAACTTTTGCTTTGTCATCTAGTCATTGTGGCAAACAGTCTGCTGTTCTGATGTTCATTTCTGCTCGGAATTTAGAGGAGAACTCTGAGTCTGCTGCTCACTCCTCTTGCCTCAACTTGTCTGCGGTTGGCTCCTGACCATCAGTTTATGCAGCAGCTCATGCCTGGCACTCCTGAAAGTCATTACTCAAGTCCTTCTCGGGCATAAATAATCCACTCATTCTTTGCTCAGATAATGCAACTAATTGCAACTTTGCTTATACCTTTCGCCGCGGAGATTTGCAAAGGAAATCGCAAGGAATCGCAGAATTAATTTGTCAGCTGACAAAACACTTAAACCTCGCGGCACTAGGAGCCCGTCAAAATGCGAAACAACGCACAAAATAATCAGATTTGGGTAGAGTGAAAAGTGAAAAGCTTTTAATGGCATTTGTATAAATTAAATGCTATTAAAATTATTTTCATAGCTGCTGCTACACACACACGCACCCTGAAGTGGAAAGCGACGGGAAAGCTGTTCTGCGAACTATCAGTCTTAAAGTGCCGACTGGTGGAATGTGGCAGGGAGCTAAAGCAACATTTATGCAATTGAAATAATAATAATTTCGCTTGGCATTTAAATTAAAATGCCAAAACAGCTAAAATCAGCTGAAAAGCCATCACAGACTGGCGTTGGAGAAGTTCAAGGAGAAGGGAAATATTAATTATAATGGGTTTAAAGGGAGAAAATTACTGGGAAACCCCATTAAATATTATATTCATATTTATTTATATTAATATTATATAGATTAAGAGCAGTTAACATTCAACTTTAATCAACACTTCATTATTTTTAAACTCTTGATAATCCCATAAGCTCTTAAATGTGCCATTGAAATTGCTGAGGATAATTCATTTGGAATTTATTCACATTTCATGCTTAGTGTCAACTGAAATTTGCCGCACTTTGTAAACAATAATTTAATAGAGCTCAACTGGCGCTGAGGCAAAAAATTCAAATAAAATTAATGAAGATTTGTGTTGAGACCAATAAATTTGTCTGCATGTCTAATTTTCGCACACACACACAAGTATCTGAAGGGGCATCACCATAAATTACTCTTATCTACTTCGTCATCGGGACTGCGACGGCGAATTTTACCTTGTGGTCAGCATGTGCGGTCAGCATGTGTAAATTTAACCGCAAACTTTTGTCCGAGTGCAACACATGCGACCCCACAGAGGGGTGGTGCGAAAAAGGGTGGAAGCTGCACTCAAAAACATGTATATTTTAGGTTTACTATATATATTTTTCATGTAATATTACCTCAGACTATGTGTGAATTTATTTTAACGATAGATTATTATTGTTTTTAATATTACAAATCTTTGTAGTTGGGATTTATTGGAAGGAAATTTATTGAAACCGAGGATTCACATTTAATAATAAATTTAAGAAAGCAATTTTCTCAACCTTTTTTGCTCTTAAAGATTAAATCTAGCTTTGAGCAGTTAGGAATTATAGAAGAAAAATAAGTAGAAACCACACAAACAAATATTATTTACTAATTACTTAAATCGAGCACTAGACAAGACTGTTGAAAGTTATAACAAGAAAACAATAAAAATTAATACAAATAAAATTATGCTTTAATTTAATAAAGTGTAACATTTACAAAATAATATATTATTTACATATAGAACTATTTTTAACCCCTGCTTTTTAATACAATAGTAATTATTCTTAACCAGTTATCAGAATACAAATATAATTTTAAAAACAATTTGTTTTTAGGAGACTTTATATTTATTTTAGACATTTATTATAATTGCATTTAAATCCATTAAAGGTTTATTCATTTTTGTACATTTTTAAACCATCTAAAAACGCTTATAAATTTGCATAATATGTGGTTTAATGGCGCCTTCAACAATTATTTCAAGTGTGGGTTTAGAGGATCTAGGCAGGCAATGGTGAATGTCCATATTGTCGAAAGTACAGACGCATTTATCTCTAAAATAGAGGGAGAGGGGTCAGAACGTAGTCTCGGGTCATAAATTAAATCAACGGGGGGCTTAAGAGTGAAAGGGTGAAATGGAGTGGACCTGGGCTGAACCCTGGGGGGTTGCCACTGCAATTGCAGTGGAAGGCTGCAGCATCGATGGATAGTTAGCCGAATAGAGATGGAGAGATATATAGATGGATAGATAGACTGTCTGCAGACAAGACAATGGACCTGAGTTCGGTTCCATCTTCCATCTCTCCGAATTCCCATTTACCCTTTACCATTTTCACCGGACTACTTACAACACAGAAATGTCAGGAGCAGGATCAGGAGCAGGGGCAGGACCAGCTGGCAATCTGTGTATTGTAGTGCGTAATCCTCTTTTTGCATTGTCTATGTGTCCCTCCCTTTGCCTTTGAGCTGGGCTTTCAATTCCACTCCAATTAAGATGTATGCCAGGTGAAATGTATTGTTTTATGTCACTGGTAGTATTTCACTGCAAATAAGAGTCATTTGCAGGCAAACCCAGGTAAAGCAAAACCAAAAAGCATTATTCATTATTAATATATATAACCCCCCCCCCCCTCACAAGATCTAGGGCGAGAGAGCTGTGGTCCAGTTTACAGGGCTCAGGGTGCGTTAAAACTTTGACACTTGGCCTGACCAACTCAAACGATTTGTTTGGTTGCCCAACATGACCAGGCAACAACAACAACAACTTTGGCAACGAGAGGAAAAACCCTTAAAACCCCATACACAAACGCTTTGAGGCAGATACTTTAAATGACTGCCAAAGCCTCAAATGGGTGTATAAATCCCCAGTAAAGAACATCAACACAAACAGATTTCGGGGGGGGCATGGGAACGGAAAAGGGTTTTTGTGTTTTTCTTCTTCACATTTTTTTTTTAAGCCCTAAAAATCCCTCAACTAAATCCGTGTGTACACTTTAAGGACACTTTGCAGAAGCCTTTGAATATTTAATTCAAACAAAACAAAATTCTATCTTTCTCTTGATATTCCTGGTGTATTTTTGGTCAAGGAAGAAATCACTTTCAAATAAACAATTAAGATTTAATAACTTTTATGTAGGGGAAAGGAATACATTTTAATTTTTAGAAAGTTTACAAGAATTTATAATGTGAGTCCGGGCTTACTTGGGTAAATAGTAGTTATTAAATTTCACTTTAAAGGATACCTATATTTTATTCCTTACAGTTTAGTGAATTTGTAAAACATATTTTCCTCAAATTGTTAAATCCTGAAGCCGGCATTAAATACCAAAATAAAAGCTACACAATGGAAAGGCTTTAGTGAGCCTGGACATTTAATATCGAAAATTCAGCTTGAAAGCATTGTGGGGCTGCCAAAAAGAAAAAGGATATGTGTGGTACACACAAACACAATGGAGAGCTGCTAACAATTTTGATGTTCTTTGTTAGCCAGCAAATGTCGCCGAGTACAGAAAAATAGACGCCGAAAAAAATGGCCAGAAAATGAAATGCATGTGCATTTTAAATGCAATTCATATTAAATGGCAGGAAGTGCAAGAAATGCTCAAATAATTGCAGCTACAAATGGCCATTTTATAACAAAGGGTCTCCAAGGACTCAGACTCAGTCGTCGTCGTCCTTTTGTCTGTATCCATATCCGCATCCGTGCCTGTGAGTCATTCTCGACGTGCAAATTGAAAGTGCAAATATTAACATTCAAGACGATGTGCCAGGCACACTTGTGGCTTTTTCGCATAGTCGTCATGTCCTTGCTTCCACTCAATCAGCAGGACTCGGGAACCAGGAGCAAGACTGATGCGAGCACGACAACAGCTGCTGACAAGGACGAACTAGAGCCCTGGCCCAAGTGTGTAAGGGCCAAACTTTAATTAAATTGTATATGTTTTTGGGCTGAAATTCCCTTTACCTTTCCCTTTCCCATTTCTGGTGACCCCTTCGGGGCGCTGCATAAATTTATTAAAGTGATTTTGCTCGCCAAACAAAGCCCTGGCAGAATCCCTTTTCTATTTCCTGGTCCTGGTCTTAAATATTAATAATGTCACATGCAAAGCACACACACACGTCCAAGCGGGGTGTGTCTTAGATATACCAACACATAATTGTTTTGAATGCCTCATTAAGTGTTTGAGAACTTAAGCTCAAGTTCGTTGCGGAGCGTGTGTGTATGCCAGGAACAGGACCAAGCCAGGACACAGCAGGAGATTATTACGATTATTATTAACTTTAATGAAATTCTATGGGTGTGTGCTCCTGCATATATAAGTACACTGTGAGATGTTGAAAACAAAAAATAAATAGTATAAAATGTACTTATAATATGTTTATACTTATTCGGCCGAAAATGGTATAATTCATTTTAAAAATTCAAAATAAAGAAAAATTGGGATATGAATATATCTTAGATTTGGCTAAGGTTTTGGTAAGTAATCTTGGTTGTTTAATTAAACAAATAAAATAAGCTTAATTTTAATTAAATAATCACTTTAACCTATTTTAAGTGTCCCCTTTAGTTGTAGTAGAAAACTAGGTACTAGCTGCGACTCTTTAAAGCCACTTCAAGGCAATGTTGACGCTAACTTTGGCCTTCTGTTTCGAATTATCTAACTGGCTGCCATAATTGCCAGCTCCATGTACCTTCTCTTTCTACCATCTGCCATCTACCCCCTCTTTCCCGTATTTCTTCCCACATGATCCCCGTCTCTTTCTATAATTCTTTTAGCGTGTGTGTGTTTTTAGGCAAAGCCAATCATTTGGGCGTTTCATTGTCATTATGTCAATCTTGGCGGCGCCACTCGACGGAGTCACGTGTGTGCGTCTGTGCGGGGCATATCCTTCAATTTGTGTGCCTGTATTAGTGTGTGGGAGAGTGAGGCAGTGTGGGTGTGTGTGCGGAATGATAATGAGACAGTCGTTATCTTTTCCATGCTGTTCTGTTTTTGGTAGTTCATTTCGATGTCGTTAAATACACGTTTCGAGTTAATTGCCTTAGGCAGGGGATAGACTCGATGTTATATAGTTGAGCCCTGGCTGCAAATACCCTTTTCATTTTTATTGTTTTTAATTGGTGAAATTTAATTAATGCATTGATCGGATTTAGAAAAGGAAGCGAAATGGGAAATTAAGTTTAAATCAGTTTCATTTCGATGGTTGATATTTTTAAGACCCCCTTTGACTCGCAAATAAACTTTTCAAATCTAATAATTAAAAGGTTAAAATATTATTATTTCTAAGTACTATTTACATACTAACTTTCATTTCGATCCTACTAATATATTGGCAGCAGTAAAGATTTAATTGCTCTCCTTTTTAGAGCCTTGCAAATACTCGATTCCTTGATACTTGTCTTATTTCACTTATGTATTTTAAATGATTTTTAATCAACTTAAAATGAAACTCTACATTTTCTAGGGATTTATTTTAAGAGAGCTTATCCAGATATCTTTCGATAATCAAGTAAAGTAAAATAAAGACTTACAGAAAACAAAAAACCATACAAAAACCCCACAAAAATCTCATAATAACCAAACAAGTCCAAAAAGCCAAAGGCATGCAGCTGCATCATAAGAGTTACTTCCACTGAAAGTTGCATTAAGCTAAACAAAAACCACTAAACAAGAGCCAGAGCTAAAAACCAGAACAAAACATCTTTTTGGATAATTTTCGACGAATAATGAAGTTCTTGCTTTGGCATTGTTCTCACAAGCTTTGAGGAACTTTCTTTCTTTGCATTTCCGACTAATCACACTCAGATGGAATTTAAGGTGGACTTTAAGTGCTTAAATTTAGGAAAAAGGGTTTCCGACTGAAAATTCAACCCCATAATAATAACTCAGGCCGGGCAAATCGCGTGCATTAAATATTTACACTTTAATCTACTCACAGGCAGGAGCTGGAGAGCAGGCAGACAGTCTCCATTTCTCTCTGGGGGAAAGGGGGTTGTGGGGCGAGAGAATTCCTGTGGCCATAAAAAATAGCAAAATATCTGGGAAATCAGACAATCCGGCAGGCCAAGGAGGAGAGACCGCCAGTCGGGTCTGTCTGTCTGAATGCAAAGAACGTGTTTAGAGCTCAGCGCATATTTTTTTTCAGAAGCTCCTCCACTTGCAAATGCGACTAGCGGCGGCTCCTGCCTGGCGGTTATCCTGAAATTGGCAATCGAAACATGTCTGGCACAGGGATTAAAGCCTCAAAGTCCACAAGTTGCCCATAATTATACGCTGCGAGGGTTTTGTTTCCTTTTTTGTTGCAAAATCAACAATATACATACGCCGCAATCATATTAAAAGCTAAACGCCACGAAAACGAGGTTGCATAATAAAATATGAGACATTAATATTCACACCCAAACCACATCGGGGGGCGTCTCTGCTTCGGAACTGACCTTTTCTGGGCGACGGCCAGGACGAAGTTCTTCCTGACGCCTCAAATTATGCCATAAAATGTTGCCCAAGGGATGAATTCATTTGCACACACACCCACTCACACACCCCTCTCGCAAACACACACATCCCAATGCAGAGCCATTAAATCACCCAAAAACAATGAGCTCTCGGTCCTGGGTCCCCATCATCCTGATCCTGGCTGGTCCGAGCCGGAGTTTACCTTGCGAAATTAATTTCATTTGAATTAAGCACAGGCAATAATGCCGAAATTATTCACAGACATCCTGACCGACGAGGCCAAACCGTCCTGGCCAAATCTGAGGCCCATGCAATCAACGCTCGATTCCCGCTCCTTGGAACCAAAATTGTTTACCAGTCAACTCGACAGTTTCCCCATGCCCCATGCCCCGTGCCCCATCCCCAGACCCCAATTTGGGGGCTCTTTGTCGATGCTTAAGGGTTGCTGATTGTGTGGTTCAAATGGAGATGGTGGCTAGATTTGGGGGTTTGAGTTTTGGGCGAGGGCGAGGCTGTAGGATGTGATGTGGGAGGAAGGGAACGATTTCTGACAGTTAATTGAAAACATTAAATTCTGTTTACCTCAAGGCAGTTTCTGACTTTTCTGGCTTGGACCATTTTATTTATTTCGAATTGGAAAAGCCTCGAGTTTTTGTGACAATCTATGTTCACATGTCCAAGGCAGCTAAAATGTATGAACACAAAAACTACAAATACACCTAAAAATTAGATAAAAAGTAATGATGTGGGATTTTAAAAAATACAAAATTTTAGATTATTAATACAGCTATTATTCATGACAAAAATATATTTCTTCTATATTAAAATGTATTTTTTTATTATTTATAAATTAATTGTGTGCAGTAGTTACAGTAATTGTTAACAAAAAAATTATGATTCAATCAAAATTTCCAGAATTTCCCGAACCCCTGTTCCTTAAATAAATCTAATTTCTTTACATGCTCTGAATATTCAACAAATGACTTAATATCTCCAATGAGAATATTCAAAGCTAAAAAAAAATATATATAGAAATGAATTTTGATGATTTTTGCTGGCTACGCATTTCCAGGCAGCTGTCCAAGCATTTAAACACTTTGCTGTCCATTCAACTGGGCTCTCCTGTCAGTCCTGCTCCCTACCGGGGTCAGTCGCTCGAATAAAGCGCTGCCCTTGCATATTTAATACCACAAAACGGGCAATACTCCCTGGGGATAAATAAAGTGAAATATTTACACGATCTACTTACAGACATGCACAAAACTGACACTTGTGTGGGACATGGCTATATATGTAATAACAATAATAAAACATTATTGTTGTCTTAACGCTCCCAATGGTATTCTCAGCCCAGGGCAAAGAAGAAACAAAAAACAATTTGTTTTGACAGTTGTTACGATTTTGTTACAATTTTTGTTATGATTTTGGATTGCCTTGTGTGTGGGCTAATGAATAAAGTCAAATGGAAATTAGGTAAAACGAGACTTCAGAGGGATTCGAAATGAATTGTTTTGCTTACCAAGGAAAAAAGGGTTTGGAGAAGAATATATAGTTCTTGTTTATAGAATGTGTTATGTATTAATTCAATTTATTACTGTTATTATTTATTAATGTATTAATTTAATTGTATTACTTATTTTTCCCTTTTCAAATTCTGCTTTTAATAAATACGGACTTCTCGTTTTATGCGCTTTTCTCGTCCTTTCACAATGAAAAGCCTGTTGTGCCAGCAGCTTTGCCGCCTGGTGGAATTGTTGTTCCGCTTCCTTTGGCAATCGCCTTGGATGAATAGTTGCAGGCAAAGAAACAGCAGAAGGTGGGAACGGCAATACATCCGTGGCCCTTTACATGTGAACATTTTTCGCCTCAAGTTGATTGCATTTTTCAGACGGCAAGAAGAAGGCACAGTTGGGGAGCTTGTCAACTCTCCCGCACATAAGGAAAACAATCCGTTTCGAGTAAGCTTTTGTATGCATCGCACGTTCGTTTTTGGTTGATTTCTTGCATTTCTCATAGCTGTGGGATTGACTCTGCACCGGCACTCCACACTCCAAGCTCCAAGCTTCATGCTCCAAGCACCTTGCTCCTTGCTCCTCCTCACTATGCATTTATAAATCCCGGCATCGCGGGTCAATTTCATGCAACAGCGACAGCGAACCTGGACGACCTGCAAAAGGACACTGAAAGAACAGTATGATAAGGTTAAAAAAATAAGTAAAATTAGTTTGTAATATAAGAATTTCCTGAAAAAGAAATATGTATTTTTTAACCAAAGAAATCTGAGGGATAATAAAAAGCTATTAGGTCAATTTACCTTAACTTTTATATGTATATATTAAAAAATAATTAATTGTGGTAACAATAAAATAAAGCAATAAAAAAAAATATAATAAAATAAAACAGATTCCATTAACCTTTCGTATGCTAAAACCTAAATTTATATTTTTCAGTGCCTCTGCAGAAACCTGGACAACGGCACGTATGCGCGTTTTTCTTCATGCCACTCAGCCTCACCTCTCACCCTTCACCCTTCGCCCCTCGTCCTTCGTCCTTCATTCTTCGCCTCAGCTCGCTTTCTGGGCGAAGTGGGCGTGGCGTCTGGCAGCACGTAATTGATTGTTCAATCTGTTCCAGATCAAACGAAGTTGCGAGCTCCGAAGAGCGAAATTTCTGCGCGTATCTAAAAAAATTCCTAAAGCCACCTCGTAGCAGCCTCAAATGAACTGTGAGCTGTTCGGGGCCACTCAGTTGATTGAGTCACCTTTCCATTTTTTCTCCTTTCCCTGTGCTTGGAACTTCGCTTTTCGCCAGGTGCAAATGAGCGGCTTTAAGTGGCGGGAAGCACGTCGTAAAGAGGTTACAATTGAATCGGTATGTGTTTTCTGGTCTTTAATGATGTTTGACCGGCTCTAAGCACCCCTGCTCATTGGTATGCGGAAATTGTTTCAAATTATTGTCGTCCTCGGATGCTTAAAAGCCAGGCAGCTAGCCAGGAAGCC
>JAEIHY010014425.1:0-13628 GCA_018904565.1 Drosophila tsacasi | reverse complement strand
GATTGAAATTGATGCAAAAAAATTAAAAAATCAATCAACAGAGAGAAGAGAGGTCTTAGAGAGTTACAGCGGGTGATGTTTTTGATTAAATTGAAGGTAAGGTGGTAGGGATTATTGTGTAAGACACAGGCGTGATGTCGCTTATGAATCAAATTAAATATACTTGCGTAATGTAAGGTAACTAATGGATAACATACAGTGTTATAAATATTATTACTGCCAAGCGGAGAACGCAATTATTTACAGTTGCTTACGGTCTAGTCTAGGTCCTAGTTTATAGAGCTAGATTATTTAGAACGATTCTCCATGGAGCGAAGGTGGATGATGCGAAAATAGGTGGCGGTCTTTGAAGAATGAACACAAATCTAGGAACAGATCGAACAATTAAATTCATTTACACTCATCTATATATGTATATATATCCGTATATCTAGAGAATAAATACTCGATCCGCGGGTCGAATTTAATTCTTAAGGATTCTTCTTTAATCTCCAGCTACCTTGCTAGCCTTCTACTATTTTCGCTCCTTCTCCTCTCTTTCTGGTTCCGTTTTTAACAATATTTACACTTCTGGCGATCTTATTAGAGCGCTGGCTTACAACAAGGTAAGGATACATCATATACAATGTATAATCTAGCATTTATATATATACTCGAATATGTTTTCCGTTTGCTTGGGGTTTTGCATAATAAACTAATCTCGCTATTGTCGAGTAGCTGTTTTTGAAGTGAAAATAAAAGTCGCGAAAAATGTCTCCAACGACTTACAACACTGAAATTTGACTTTCAAAACGGGAAAAAAAGGAAGCAAGCAAAAAAAAAACATTACAACAAACTTGAAGACTAAAACTAGTTATCCTACATGCAATCGTGTGCTTAGACCTCAATCATGCGATTCGTTCCGGCGTCACACTGTTTAATAACCAGACGGGCGATGCGCTTTATCTCGCTGTACGGCGTCTCGTGCTCGATGAGCTCATTCAGGATCTGGATGCCATTCTCCTGCTCCACCAGTTGGCAATATTTCTCGGGATAAACCTGGGGGGAAGTGAAAGTATGTAAGGAGGGTGCATGTATTACTCGCAGAGGCAGGAACTCACCTGCGTCAGATTGGCCAGAGCCCAAACGGCCCAGTGCTGGCATTGGGGCGTCTCATAGCATCGCACCAGGCTCAGGATCGGCTCGAAGCTGCGATAATTGATGTTGCGCTCGCTCTTGATGTTCCAGCGCTGGATGGCGGCCACCATGCGCTCCAGAACATGCTCCCGACTGGGCGTCTTGATGGTCCAGGCGTCTGCTCCGTCGGAGGCTATGTGTGCCAGCACTCCAGCCGCATTGTAGCTGACCTGGAAGCGCAGGTTAGCATGGTTAGCACTGCCCATCTCCCTCTCCCGCACTCTCGCCAGCAAACTCGCACTAGCATCAGATCCACCCACCTCGATGCCGTCACTCAGGGAGTCCAGCAGGCGGGCGAACACCTCTATGAACTCCTGGGTCATCAGCTTGGGACGGAGCCACTTCACTTCGGCCACGTTGCCCAGCAGGCCCATCATGTTGCGCAGCAGCTCGTCGCGGTCCGGGAAGGTCTGCGGTGTTGCGAAAAAGACGATTAGGTTTACAAGGATCTAAGAGAACGCGTTTTCTTTGTTAAAGGAGCTGGCCCCGTTCTTAAGAGAGGATAAAGTGAATTGAACGGCAGTAAAGCAAGACGGAAATACTCATTAAATCCTCGTCCTGGTGTTAGCTTTCGAGAATCAAATTAGAACAAAACTCACATGTAAACACTTGAGGAAATACTCCATGCCGCGCCCATCAAGGAATCTCTTACAATTAATAGCAGTCTCATCAGTTACATTCCACATGGTGGACCAGGCCACCTCCATCACATCGTCGAAGACAGAGCGCGTCAGGCGATCCTTGATCAGTGTCAGCATGGTCTTTGAGATGAACAAAACAATGTAATAAATATATATTCGGTTTGGTTTCCTGATAGACGCTCAACTCACGCTAACTACTCCCAACTCGCCCAGGAAGAGCTTCTGGCGACCGTCCACCTGGCATGCAAGTGTGTTCAGCAGATAGATGGCAATGCGCTGAACGAATCCCTCCTGCTCCGTCTTAGAGACGCCGTGCAGCAGGATCTTGATGAGGCGCTCGTATTCAAAGAGCTGGGCAAGAGGTTATTTAAGTAATCTGTGCAGGTCTTGTTGTAGATCAAAGCCAGGCATCTTACCACATCGGCGGGCATGTGGAACTGGGTGAGTGTGAGGTAACCATTCCGTAGCATGGTGTCGTCCGTGAGATGCATCTCCATGCCGTTGAGCAGTGTGCGAATGATGTGGTTCCGCAGCAGCGTTCCAAACTTGGAGCGGTCTCTGCCCTTGACAATGTAGAATAATGTGGCACTAGAAGAGAATTGTTGGGCATATTTATAGATCGATTATAATCGATTTTTGTATATATATATTAAAGCAAGGCTAGACTCCGACTTTTACAGTTCAAAACCTCAACCGAAACCGCTCTTTATAGGTATTTGTTAATAGGAAGGAACGTAAGAGGAATAGCTAAGCTGATAATGTTCATTTTTCTGTTCAAACAGCGCTGTCAACACTCACCTGCCGGAGATTTGCATGTGCTTAAACTTAAGGTGCCGATCCATGGCAGACAGCACTACATCCAGCGCTGTGTGTATGTCCTTGCAGTTCTCGAAGCGAAACAGATGGTACAGATCGTTGAGTACCTATGAGGGGAACCACAGCACGTTTCGTTAGACACGAACCAAGGCCAGGCAGCTCTCCGAACTCACCCTTGTCAAAAGCACCGGCCTGTCGTGGTAATACCGCGCTGCTGTGAGGATCTGCTGCTCGTTGGCATCTCCGGCCACCTCCAAAGCAGGGATATCGTGTCTTTTGCAGGCCCAATGGGCGGTGTGATAGAGTCCGAGGAACTGCAGTGGGCGCTGAGTGCGCGATGCCAAGCCCGGGATGTCAGTGAGGGCAAAGTGCTGCTCCATCTTGGTGCTGCTGGACGACTGTGTGGCGGCACTGGCACTCGTCGACTCCTTGGTGGCCACGCCATTGCCCGCCAGATTCGTACCTGAGATGTCCAAGTGAGTCAGGTGTCTCAGGTTGTCCATCAGCATCTCCAAGGTTTGGTCGGGCAGGTCGTAGGTTCCCTGCCCACTGCCGGAACTGGAGATAGATATATCGAGTGTGCACAGGCGCCGCAGGCAGCAGATTGCGTGCAGCTGGTTGGCAATGGGCCACACGTTGAACAGGATGAGCGTGTGCAAGTTGGGCAGCGAACCCAGTGCCTCCAAACTAAAGTTGGCCAGCACACAGGACGTGAGGTCCAGGTGTCCCAGGTCGTGCAAATGGGCGAACTGCAGTCGGTGGTGCATTACCACGCCGTTGAGAACCAAGCGCCGCAAGTGCGGGCACGTCAGCTGAAAGTCCACCGGCTCCTTCTCGTTCGGCTCCGCGTATTGCAGCAGATGGGAGCTGATTCCGAGCTCCAAGGAGCGCAAGCTGTCGCCGTAGTGGGCTAGCAGGTGGTGAGATCGCACGGTGATAGTGTCGCAGTACCACATGGACAGAGCGAAAAGCTTGTGGCGCATTAAGGTCTCCAGGCCTGCAAAGATGATGAATATTTTAGATATATGGCGTTACGCATCTTATTCATAATCTTTCTATGATTTCACCATGATCACGAAACCTAAGTATCTGTTTTACTTTATATAACCTAACAGTGCACTAAAAGTTTTCAAGTCTGCAATTATTTTGCCATTACGAAGCAATCCTGACGTAACGGGTAAAAATGGATCAGAGAACAAAAATACAATCTAAATACAATGCAATACAATCCTAATATGCCGGGTTTCGACCTCGAGTCTCACTGCCATTCAATGAAAAAGAAAATCCTCTCACCAATGCTGCTCAGCGTGCTGTTACGCAGATTTACGATCTTGAGCGATGTGCGCTGCGTGTCCTCAAAGAGACAGATGACGCTGTCGTCCAGCGGGCGGTTGAAGCGCTGGTAGTTCTCCAGAAAGCCGTCACAGATCTCGTTGGGCAAGACAATGCCCGCGTTTAGGCAGCGTTGACCATCGGGACGGATGCCACTGATGATGTCCAGGTTGTTACATAGCTTCTGGTAGGCAATCTCCTTGAGGGTCAGCGGCTCCTCGTCCAGCGACCCATCCTCCATCAGCCGCACCTTGCAGCTCATCTTGGGGCCGCAAATTTTGTGCTCAATGATGGTGTCTGCAAACATAGAAGAAAAAGGAAAAGTGAATCATCCCGACTGCAAGTATTGTTTTTTCAGGGTTGTAAATTATTGTCCCGTCGACTTTACCGTAGTTACTTTTGGCTCTGGCTTCTTGCTTCTATATTATCGCATAATAATGCAGGATTTTGCTTTAAATTAAAATATATATGATTTCAGAGTATAACCGGTTACTTTAAGACTAAAACTGTCAGCTTAAAAGTTGCCAAATGATCCAAACAAATAGAAAATACAACCTTTATTATTTTTACTATCGAATAAAAAAGAGTCCATATAGTAATAATGTTTACGGTCAATAAATATTAAAACAATAATAAAGAAAGTCTTTCTAAGGCATAAAACACTGAGCCTGCTTTAGAGTGATTGGGAAGTGGCCTAGATTGAGACGCTTCGATTTCATAAAACTGCCAGTTGGGCTTAACCGGATATTGAGAAAAGGATCAAGCTAGCTTTAAAAGTAGTTCTTTAATTTATGAGAAAAAAAGGGTTGTTCGAAGCCGTATTTCAACCTGAAAATCATAAAACTTTTACTCTTTACTCCAAAACTTTTTTACAACCAAGTTTTAAGGAGTGCAAGTCATTTTAAGAGCGAGAAGTGACTTGACCTCTAATTGAAATCAGCTCTACACGCCTTTTCAAACGCAAATTTCGCTGGATGACTGGTCAATCTTGGCCAGACTTCGTCTACCCACCACACTGGGCACGTGTCCGTCGTTGGGCTTAATCTGATTCGTGTTCTTGAGGTCTGATAGCCAAACCTTATATAATGGCATCCGAGATAGGGACTGCGGATTATTCGGACGGAAGGGTCCCAATAGAGAACCAAAACAAACCCGAAGAAGGCGTGTGTATGTACATACGAATACGGAATGCTCTGGCTAATGGTAAGCTATTCAAGTTCCACGGATCACACAAACACAAGGTGGAATGCCAACAAACAAACAAGCTTCTGTGCAAGGCTGTGTGGGTGCGTCGTAGTTATTCAAAAAAAGCACAAACAAACCAATAAAACGCGAAAAGCGTCACATTGTCTGAGGCTTATCAAGGAGAATAAATGAATATCGAGAATGCCTGAACAAATCGAAGCGAGCCGAGGCGGACGAACAAACACAATTCCGAACAGCTGTGCTAGTATTTGTACCAATCCGATCCTATCCCGCGATCTCCACGCGTTCTGTACCTTTTATTGCTTAATGTCGCCCTAAACGGCAGTAGCAGCCTCCACAATAAGTCCCTTGCTGCTTTGTGCGTTTTCTTTGCTGTGTGTTTGCTGCCTTTGCTTTGCTTTTGCTCTTGCCACTGCGCTGCTCCTGTCTTTGTGTGTCTTTGCTTGCCAGCATCCGCCTTTCGAGCTGCGGCAAACTGCACTGTGCGCGGCGTGTTGGCCCCGGCACTGGATACGCGCTCACAAGTACAATTTGTCGCGTTTTTTCGTGTGGGAAATCACTTCATTATTATTTTGATTTCTATTTTCTTTGTACGAGTTAGAGCTGCGAAAACACCGATTGTTTTTAAAGGAGCCTATCGGCGATGATTATTTTAACATCGATTCTCTCCACGGCTGGTTACACTTATATTGCTCAAGAAGAACTCATTGCGCTACCATACCTTTCGAGGAAATCATTTACTTTATTCATTATTCCTAAGACCGCGTGGTTTTGCGCGGATAAAAACCAACCAACCAAATTGCACCTGTATGTCAGCACGCGAAACAATGTGGCCGCTGATTATACCAATCGAAATAAACAAAACAATCGATTTTATTCAGTGCTGGCTAACGCAGTGCCGAGAATCATGCTTCCTGGGCGGGAAAACAAAAAAAAAAGAATAAACTTTTTTGTAAAGAAATCATAAGCAATATTTATATTTAGAAGGGCAACAAATTTTAATGTGAAGGAAGTTTAATTTCGTTTAGAGGTGTAATTAAAACCCTTATCTATTTTCAGGTTGCTATCAAGAAAAGTTATTTCGCATAATTGTGAAATAAATGGGGAATGATTATTCATTTATTTCAATCCGGTTCCCAGCTCTTTCATCTCCTTATTAATAAACATCCAAATTTCTTAATCGGAAAACTATATTTTATTGTGTAAGTTAAGCGCTGAAATTAATCAAAGGGTAATGTACAGTTAGTTTTCCATTGCTTGGGTGTGTTTTGCCAGGGGGCTTGCTTTCTTGGTGCATTATTATTTCCGTGTTGTCTGGGGGCAATAAATAATACAAAATCGAAACACTGAAGGTCTCCCGCTATACGGACCAGGAATCTCCTCTCACTTTAAATCTAAATCACTGCGTTGCAGAACAATCATCATCTCATCGTAATCATAATCTTTATCGTAGTCTGGCTGCCAACATTCGTTTTTCATTCGCGGACTGGCGGTAATAAATAAAAGTGCATCAATTGATCATCGTTTTAGGTGCTAAGTAATAAGGACAGAACCAAGGTCGGGACTCCTTTCTTCTTCTCCTCCTTCCGTCTAGCCGGACAGATCGCCCTGATCGAAGATGCCCTGGTCGTACAGCTCGGCCACCACTCTCCGGCCGCCAAAGAACCGGCCGTGGAGCGCCTCCTTGCCGCGCAAAGCCTCCGCGCCGGCCGAGAACTCAACGAATATCTTCACAATGATCTCCGCCTCGTCGTCGTCCTCGTTCTCAGTTTGCTTTTCATTGAAGATGATCACTCGACTGACGGTGCCGAATTTGCTGCACTCTTCCTGGATCTCCTCCTGCAGAGTCTCGTCCACATCCTCGGGACCGACCATGTTCCGTAGTATGATCACCCGCGAGTCCTGCGGCCGCATCAGACGCTGCATCACCAGCTGGCGGGCACTTTGGCCCTTGATGGACATGGTCTCCTGCTGCTGTAGTGTCTGCACGTCGCCCTCGTCCATCAGCTTCTTCTGCAGCTCCTCCTGTTGCTTTTCGTGCGCCTTCTTTATGTTCTCTGAGAGATTGGCCGCCGTTACAGCGGCATTGTTGGCAGCTGCCGAGAGAGCTGCGGCCGCTGCACCGTTGCTGGCCTCCGCTGCCGCGGCCAAAGTGGCCACCGATGTGGGCAGTATGCCGACTGCTCCAACGCCTCCGCCAGCAACTCCAGTCATGGGCAGCGTGGGCGTGGCAAGCAGAGCGGGTGGGGGCAGAGTGGGTGCCACCACCTGCAGAGGTTGCAAGCCGGCGGGCACTCCCAGCAAACTAGGTGCCACGGCGGAAGGTGCCTGGAAAATGCCTGGCGGCAGAAGGGCCGCCGCCGGAGCTGCCTGAACAGCCAGAGCGGGATGCAGGGCAGCCGCTGATGTGGCGGCCGAAACTACCGGCATTGCTCCCACCTTGGTGACCACCGCTCCAGCTGCCAAAGCTGGTGTGTTCTGCGACAGACCCAGGACCGCATTGCTGGCCACCGCATCCAAGGCCTGGATCTTGGCCGTCGCCGCAGCTGCAGCCACCGCGGCGGCTGTGGGCATTGTGGAGTTCGTTGTAGGACAAGCCAAGGCATTTGGCGGTGTAATGGAGCGACCAACTCTGAAAGAATAATTGGAAATTTAGCAAATGGCTCGGGCCGCTTAATCAGGAAACCCACCTCAGTAGCTGTCCGCCCAAATCAAAGAGATTCATGCTGGCTATGGCCTCGTCCATGGCCTGTTTGTTGGCATACTCGATGAAGCCGTAGCCCTTGTGCGTGTGAAGGGATGTGCCCTGGGCAAGCTTGCAATAAAGAATAGGCCCGAAGGCCTCAAAGACGCTTTTGATATCCTCCTCGGACAAGTCCGGATGAATGGACGCCACGTAGATGCGGTTAAAGCTCTTGGCCTCCTCCTGCACCTCGTCAATGACTTGCTGCGCCTGTGGCATGTTGCTGGGTCGTCCCACCTTGATGTTCCTGCCACCCATCAAGGCTCCATTCATCTGCTCCAGCGCCAACTGAGCGCCCTCTGGTATTTCGTACTCCACGAAGGCAAAGCCTTTGTGCTTCTGAGTGATGGGATCCCAGGACATATTGATGGACTTGATGGGTCCAAACGGGGTGAAGGCCACCCGGATGGTGTCCTCTTTGAGCTCAAACGAAATACTGCCCACGTAGACTCTGGAGGAAGTAACTTATTAGTTGGGTTTACTCTTTCTTAACATTTAACATAGAAAATAGGGAAATCGGAGTCAGATCTTATCAGCTAAAAGCGCACAGTGACTGGATCCCCTTCGCCTGTCTCCAGTAACGCGGAGCTACAGTCGTGGGACCCAATCTTCGCAGACATTTCAAGAGTTTTACATCAGAATCTCCAGTTCGAAGCTCCAAAAGCAAATCAGTATCTCAAAATCAGTATCTTACCTGCACATTAAGGCGAGTGCCTGCTGGCGCTGCACCTGGGTGCGCTGGGTGGCCAGCTGCTGCTGCTGGTGGGCAAGGGTCTGCTTCATCAGCACCATCTTAATGCTCTGCTCCATGGCATACTTCTTGGCCTTGCTGACGAGGTCGTGCTGCTCCGATGAGAGCTTGGGCAGGGCGCCGCCGAGGAGGCCCAGCAGGGCGGAGCGTGTGCCCGGCCCGAACTTGACATCGCCCGTCTGCTTGAGGTCGTACAGGGGCTGCGAAAGGTAGGGAATTTTCGAATCCGTGGACTTGCCTAGAATTGGGAAGAGGGATTAGTGCATCTCATACTGGGGAAGGGGCGGAGTATTTCGCTTGAGTTCATCAGCTCTATGCAATTGGTTTCTGTTTTGGGGGTTATTCGGGTTTGACTTTTCTTTGCTTTCATTTTTTATTCGATTTTTCGATTTTTTGATTATCTTGGTTCCAAAAACTGTGGGACAAATGTGAGTCCGAGAAAGGGTTTTGAAATCTTAATCGCTTAAAAGACAAAAACTGCCTGCTGCCTGCAAGAAAGATGAAGACAAAAAGAACAAAAATAAGAAAACAAATTTTTAATCAATATGCAGAGTTGAGGCGGGGCAAGCGCTTGCGCGTATGTAGGCTCCATTTTTCTAGCGGATCAGACCGGATCGGATGGGTATCGGAGCGCGCTCGTTTCTATCGATGACTGTCATCGGCTTTGCCCCGATATACATTCGATATACTTTGGCAGCTAGATATTACATTTCTTGGGCGAGGAGGGTCAGATAGTTGCTATGATTCTATCGCCTAGGCAGGAGGTCTTTGGTCTTGAGTTTTTGTCAGTGTTTTTGGCTTTTTATCAAGAGAGGCTGGAAAATGCAAGAATAAAAAAGAGAAAGCTCCCGTCAAATTAAAACATATACGCTTATCGAATAGGCAATTGTTGGAAGACATAGTGTGTAGAATGTGATGCAGTGTAGATATAATACGTAAATAGGACAAATAGGACATCCACCGACACATCCGATTGTTGGGCGTGGGCGCTGTTATCGGGTGTTATCGAGCTGGGCACACAGCAGGATGGGAAGTCCCCGTCCCCCTCATGGGGATCCAGTCGCAGGATTTCCCTCCGTCCGTGCGTGTGCTCAGCTCAGGCGAGAGTGTGTATAGTTTTCATAAAAATTAGAAATTATAAGCGACCTTAGGTGCGGTTTTCGTATTCGTATTCAGTTTTCGATTCGATTTCCATGAGTTGGGGGCGTGGTAATTGACTTGAAGAAGGGTCACACACATTTTACATTGCTCAGAGTGATAAAAAAGAGAAAAATAAAAAAAAGAAAACAAGACGCTGAAACGATAATAAGAGCAACAATATGTTTAAGTTGGTTAGGTTCTCCTCCGCCCTACCTATGCAGATAAAGGCTGTTTTGTTGTTCTGTTCTGATCTGATCTGATATGTTCGTTACCCTCTTGGTTAATTTTTTTCTTGGTTGGGCTTGAACCCCGGAATTGGCATCAACCGAAAGAGAAATCAGTGCAATTTGTAGTGCGGATCGTTAAGATCGTGCTGCGACTAATGAAGTGAGTTAGTTCCCCTTTTTGGACTACATGACAGATATGGCGACATCGGACCGTTTGGCTTGGTTAATCGGAACAACTAACTAGCTAAGCTAGACTAGGCTATGACAAAACACATAAATTCATTGGTACTTAATATAAATACGCGCAACCACACAGGACAGGACCGGAATCAGAATCTGGAGCGCGGATCAGTCCCCAACAGCAGCCAGCTGGCGGCACACGAACGACGACGTGATGGCGAGGTGGTTAGAAGCGGATTAATGTCGATGTTCTTGGTTGGTTGGGCTGTTTGTTGGTAGTAGTAGAGTAGTAGTGGAGTTATCTAATTGGGCATCATCTCTTTCTCGATCTCAATAAACGACCTCGACATCGAGCTCGACCTCGAGTCTTGACAAAACTTAGTCTTAGGCGGAACAAACTTAAAAGGAGGAAAAAAAACGTTTACCAGAACTAAAAAAGAGAGATATAGAAGAAAGAGAAAGAGAGAGATAATAGTTATATATGCATTTTTGATTAGATAATGGCGATTCGTTGACTTTTACGCGTCTCATTTGCATATATTTAGCGTTTCTTTCTTGTTTCTTATCGACTGGGGTATCGCGCCTTTTTCGATTTCGGCGATAGACTGACTCTCAACTCGATAGCGATATCGATTCGTTTTAATTTGTTTGACTCTCACCTCACCTCACACCTCACACAGTCTGAGTTATAGAGTTCATCGTGCGTTTATGAAGTCTGCAATTACTTAAGCAGAACAAAAAGAAAAACCGATTATTTAGTGGCGTCAGGTGCTGCCCTTAAGATGCAACGGAGTAGTAGAGTAGAGTAGTAGTAGTAGAGTACAAGACAAGTAGGAGAGAAAATATAAGATGTGCTTATGTTTAATGCTCAGAGAGAGACAACCAAAAATACAATATAATATTTAGCCGGCTCCTCTCGGCTCCTTTGGGACTTGTTGTTGTTGTTGTTGATTGTTGATTAACCTATTAACCACACACTGTAAATGTTTTTGGGACCGCCTCCTCGGTTATCATTCTATCATACTTAGTTATTTATAGACGGACAGATGGGAAACTCACCCGAGTCGGAGCGCGATCTCTTGGTGGCCGGCATGTCGCTGATCTCGCGCTGATCATCCGAACGCGGCGATCTGGATGCTCTGTCGTTGCTGCCCTGTGGAATGAGGAAACAAGGGGTTAGTTCATAATTTTGCATATATTTTTAGGTTTATAACTTATATGCGCCATAGAAAATCAAATAAACTGATTTTTTTTCAACTCTTTTAAGAACGCCTCGCTTTTTACATATCCTTTTTATTGCTTTAAATTTGTATTTCACAGATAAATATTCAACAATTTTCAGCAGATGAGGTAATGTCACCGAATATTCTCCAGAAAAATGAATAAATTATACTTTAAACTATCATACAATTTATACTAGAACGGTTTTAATGTTTTATGATTCTCTAGCTTGCTGTTTGGATGCAACCTCAAGTTTTTCCATTGCCAGTAATGCGTGATAAAAACATAACCAGATAGCTTTATAACAGATTATAAGCCAATACCATATGGTTACATCAATTTAAACATTCACAGAAAAAATATTCAGCGACGGAGGAGGGAGCGCGTGGTGTTAACTGAGGGATAGATACACACTCTTCGCTTGGACGCCTGCAACCGAGAAGTCGGCGCTCCAAGCAGCGGCAAGGTCACAACGGGGTGCTCCTAGCGCCGCTGCCCGCTCCCCTCCTCACCATCCCGCGCACTTTCCCCCTGCATCTGCCGACGCCGCTGCCGCACACTACGTCACCCGGAGGCACCGAAAAAATGCGCAAATTTCACATGCTTGGGAAACACGCTATGAAGAAAATAGCTTAAAAACACCCGCGCCGCTGCAGTTCTATTTGCATTTGTTCATACTAACCATGATCGCTGTTTTCCGGGAATTTTAGTGGCAATTTGTTGTCCGCAACACTGTTTATTTGTTAATTCTTTTGCAAAAAAATTGTCAAGATGGATACTAGGGTTGTTGATAATATATCAAGATATCGATATATCGATATTTTTCTAGAGAGGATAAATTTATATCACGAATTTTTGTTTGCCCAAATATCGAAACAGCGATATTTTTATTTGATTTTTTTTGTCACGACGATAGCTCGCGACTGCAAGTCTGGCAACGCTGGTCGCTCACGAACGTCGTTAAATCGTAAAATTTTTGTTAAAAACTTCATTATTCGGATGGCTAGACTAATATTTGCTAGAAGTTCTTAATTATTGTTGTCTGGGTGACTGTGTTACAGTTGTATTCGAGCTATGCTGCAGAATGTCCGACAAGTACTAGGGGTCACAAGACAAGTAGTTTGAAAAACTATCCCGTATTGCCATGTTTTCTACACTTTGCATCAAGTTAGCATTTTACATTGAAAGGAAAATATTGGCCTTCAGGATCCCGTAAAAAATATTTGGATTTCCTCTCCACCGGGGGCCATAGGCCCAAACTAAGACACTACCCCTTTCTTGGCAGTAGCTTGCAGTTGCATGTTTTCTAACTCAGTATTGGGTCACCGCTATAATTTTGCCTGCCATTAGGATTAAATTAGTTAATCATGGTCTCCTTGGTAAAGACATTCCAACAAAAAATCGGCAAAATTAAGGGCTTCTATGAACATTTTGTTTCCGTAAATTGTTATTGACATGCTAATAAAGCATTAAAGATGTAAATGTGAGACAAGGGGCACTAAATCAACACTACACTTGTTTGCTTATTTCATGGTCTACCTCTACAGCTAATTTTACGGGCGATAGTTCAGGATTTTACTTTATATTTCCTAAAACACAAATGGCCTTTGAAAAATGTATTTCAACCCTTTGCCTTAGCCCGATCTTCACGAACAAGGTATTAAATGATGTAAATATCTCAGATTTAAGGATACAATTTTTGCAGTTTTACGCTGATTTCTTCTGTCTTTTTACTTATTTCCCCAACTTCTTATTTTAATATGATTGGGCCAAGGAACTTACAAAATATATGTACATAAGCTGGCAATAAAAAAAAAAAAAATAATAAAACAACATTTAAGCAAACAATCATAATTTCTTAAATGTAAGCCAGCTGCGAAATAAGCTGCGGCGTGAAAAAAGATCATATTTTATTTATTATTATTTTTTATTTTGATAAAAAAAATATTATCGATACGATATTTTTAAAAATGTCCGACAACTCTAATGGATACGACAGAAAATGAAAATGATCTGCGAATACGATGAACTACAACAGCGAATGGCAAAAGGAAAGAGGAAGGGATTATTAAACACAAAACCATTCGGCGCGAATTTGAAATTATTATTTGTGTATATTTTCTTTCTTTTAATTAGTGCCTCGGTTGAATTGTTATTTTGTCTATGATGATTGTGATTGATTATTAGTTTTAGAA